>MU254036.1:0-34741 GCA_019669825.1 Calycina marina
AGAAGCTTAAAAGAGGAAAATTGAGGGCTAGAAAAGCCTTTGAAGATGGTGTTTTGGGTCAATCAATCAAAAAGTCAATTCACGAAAAAAGTTGTGACAGAAGTGGGTAGTAAAGGCCTAACACTAAGTGGTGGCCAAAAGAGTCGAGTGTGTATTGCAAGGGCTTTATATTTAGACTCTAGCTTCGTCGTATTCGATGATGTTTTAAGCGGACTCGATGCCGACACCGAAAGACAAGTTTTCCGCGCAGTCTTCTCCTCCACTGGTCTTCTTCGCCAAAGGAACGCGACAGCCGTGCTTTGTACCCACTCTGTCAGGCATCTACCTTCTGCAGACCACATCGTTCCTCTGGGCTCGGACGGTAACATCGCAGAGCAGGGAACATTCCAAGACCTCATGGTCAACGAAGCTGGATACGTTTACAGCCTTGGAGTTAAGGAAATGAGTAGTGAGAGATCGAACGATGATTTGATACTCCAGAGCCCCGACTCCCCAATCAGTGCCCAGCAGCCTCTCGTTCTTGCGGCAAAGAAAGCCGGGTTGAGTGCAAAATAGGAACAGGAACGGACGATGGGTGAGCACCGTGTTCCGTCACTATTTTGCTCGCGTTAAGATGTGGAGCATTTGATTCATAATCATTTTCTCTGTCTGTTGGGGATTCTTCAACAACTTCACCGTCGTCTGGCTCAAGTTCTGGTCCGAAGACGTCGAGTCAGCCTCCCCCAAGCATTCCAATACGTTTTATCTAATCCTCTACGCCTTCTTTCAAATCGCTTCGCTTATCTGCCTCTTTGTGCTTTGCGTGACTGTGTTAGTAGCCACTATTCAAGTCACGGGGGCAAGGATTCACAAGGAGGCGCTGGCCACAGTCATCAACGCTCCGCTGGAGTTCTTCACTACTACAGATAATGGGCTCGTAACGAACTTCTTCTCGCAGGACATGACACTAATCGATAGATCGCTGCCCTTGTCCTTGCTCAATACCCCTCTAATTCTCGCGACCTGTATCGGCGTAGCTGCTGTTATCGCCACATCGTCTCAATACCTCATTATCACTTATCCCTTTCTGGCCGCAATTCTTTGGGTCATACAAAGATTCTATCTCCGCACATCTCGGCAGATCCGGCTATTAGATATTGAAGCTAAGAGTCCACTCTAGTATGTCGCCCCTGTTCATTCAGAACTTCTGATTCTTTGATCCAAATGCTTACAAACTGAATTATAGCACGCTTTTTATCGATACGATCGAAAGTCTTGCGACTTTCAGGGCCTTTGGGTTGTCTGACAATGGGATTGCACTCAACAACAATCTCCTCGATACTTCGCAAAGGCCTGCATACCTTTTAGCTATGATCCAGCGATGGCTAGGTTTCACGCTCCAACTTGTTGTAGCGGGACTTGTAGTAGTATTCGTCACTCTAACTACCCAATTGCGGTCGAACTCAGCGTTTACTGGCGCTAGTTTGGTTAGTCTGATGACGTTTGGAGAGCGACTTTCGATACTCGTCCAGGAATACACGATGCTCGAGACGTCAATTGGCGCCGTGAGCCGGCTGAAGAGTTTCAGCGAAAAGGTCGTTTCTGAGAACCTAGCAGAAGAAAACGTGGTACCTCCTCGCGAGTGGCCGCTGAAAGGGGGCATTGAAATTAATGGTGTTTCGGCATCTTATCAGTAAGAGCAGATAGATTGTGCCTAGCTTGACTGTGAATACTCTGCTAACGAGATTTAACAGTGTCAAAAAGAACGGATCTTCTGGGGACTTGACTGACAGCAGCGACACTAGTAGCGCCAGCTCCGAACACCTTGCAATAAAGAATATGACCCTTTCTATAGCGCCTGGCGAGAAAGTCGCTATATGCGGCAGTAGTGGAAGGTGCATTTTTCATCTCTTCGGCGCTTTTTATTCTACACCCCAAAAAAGCAAACCATTCACTAACCTTTCCACCAGCGGCAAATCCTCCACAATCCTCCTCCTCCTCAAAATTCTCAACCCCCTTCCCTCAACTGCGCAAAAAATGTCCATCGACTCCACGCCACTCCACAACATCGAACGTCAAACCTTGCGCCAGCGGATAATCGCCGTACCGCAAGACACTGTCTTCCTCCCGGACGGGACATCCTTCCAAGAGAGCCTTGACCCCTTCACGGCCTCTACCGCAGCCGAATGCCGTGCCTTCCTCGAAACCATCGGTCTCTGGCCTTTCGTCGCAGACCGTGGCGGACTGACAGCCAGCTTATCATCCAACACTTTGTCTGCGGGACAGAAACAACTCTTCAGCCTCGCACGAGCAGTTCTTCGGGCACGCATCCGGGCACGGAAACGAGTTGATGAGTTTGGAGAGGGTTCACCCGGAGGCGGGATCTTGTTATTAGATGAGGTTAGTTCAAGTGTAGATCAGGATTCAGATCGCGTTATGCAGGCTATTATTCGTGCGGAATTTGAGGGCTATACGATTGTGATGGTTAGTCATCGGTTGGATATTGTGATGGCGTTTGATACGGTGGTTGTTATGGAGAAGGGGGAGGTTGTTGAGACGGGTCCGCCAGAGGAGTTGTTGAAGAAGGAAGGGGGGTGGTTTCGAGAATTGTGGATGAGCAAGAATAAATAGTAGATAAATACTACAAATATGGACCCTGATCCATAGACTCTTGCACTGCCAGGAATTGAAGATAAGTTCCACTGGCACATCTTATCACTACTTGCAACTGTGTCGCCATCTCCACAAAATAGGTTTTTCCGAAACCAGAATTCTCATGTATAAAATTAAGTTATCAGGACCTTGAAGTTCAACCGATTAGCTAGTTATAGTATCTATTAAAAGAGTTAGATAATCAGCTAGCTACAGTTTCTATTAAACTCGTCCAACTACACTGACCCCACGGTCTAACAAACAACCCCCGTTGAATATCGCCCGCCTTCCCTGTTCCTATAAACGCATTCGAGAGATCACCAGCTGGAAGTATTGAATGTGGTGATACAGCTTTAAGCGCAGTCTTCAGCGCCATCTCCATAGCAAAACCACTCTCGGGAATATCAGCAAGTTGCCCCCAGCCATGTGACTGGTTTGGATGTAACACTACAGCTGTTTGGGCTTCTGTCAAGACTGCAGTCTCAGCGTCATCTCCGGAGAATATAGCAATGACATGGAGAACTTCGCCGACCTCCGCTTGTTCCTGTTCTGTCAGCGAGTGGGTGGCGCGAAGATCTTCGAGAGTAGTTTCAGCCGCATCAAGGCTTTCGGCATCATGATCTAGAAGAGCGACGATACCGAGGAGAATGATAGATTGAACGTGCTCGGGATTCTTCTCGGTGGAGTTGAACAACATGTCGCGTGCTTGGATACGAGAGGTCTCATCCTCGCTAGCCCAAAGTACCTGTGCGAACAAGCAGACTGCGTCGGGATTGTAAGTCGATTCCTCAAGAGCAGGCTCAAAATACTCCAGAGCGGACTTTGGGTAGTTGGAGTAGTAATGTGCAAGACCGGCGGTAAGATGAGCTGATAGTCTGCATATTTGGCGAGACTCAGCGGAGAGCTCATTGCCAGCATCGTCGGCACTTAGTTGTAGAGCTATGTCGCCGCTCTCAATGGCATCCGAATATTGGCCAACTGCTAACTGCGAGCGAGCGAGATCTGCTTTGGCTAGCGCATACCGAGATAATGACGCTGGTGATTCGGTCACCTCGTAATCTGCCTCGACCGTTGACGAAATCTCGGCCAGGATCTTTACCGAGGATGCAAGATCGTCGATCCGTTCAAGGAAGAGGGCCGACAGATGGTGTATCGATATGTTTTTGGGGTCCATGGAGTGTATCTGCTGCAGAGCAAAGATTGGCTGCACGAGATCAATTGCACTGGGGGTGATCTTAGCACTTAGAATGTGATCAAATGCTGCCTGGCAGAATTGATTTTTTGTAATTAACGACGAAGACTCGGATATTTCCATGGCGTGCGTGAACAGAAGATCTGCTTCTTTGGGGTTGTCTGTCATCAGAGCTATCATGCCCTGCCCAACCCAGGCATGTGCGAAGTCAGGATCTATAGACTGAGCTCTCGTGAAAGCATCGTTAGCAAGCTTTATGTCGTTCTGCAAGAGATACAAAGAAGCCAGATTTGTCCAGGTTTGTGCACTTCGCTCATTCAAGAACAAGCTGCGTACAAATGAGTGCTGCGCAACACTCGGGTTAATCTCACTGGTGACAACACCAAGTGCATTCCAAAACTCTGAGTTTCCCGCTTCATATTCAATTGCTCGTTTGAAGCAGCGAACGGCAGCCTTCAAGTATCTTGTAGATCGCTTCTTGAGAACGGGCATCAGGCAACCATGAGCACGGTACTCTGCCCATCCCAGATTGAAGTAAGCCACAGCCCGCGCATGGGAGTCATTAGCTGCTGCTTGTATGGCTCTCTTGTGTGCAAGAATAGCGGCATGCAGGCAGCGTGTGAGGTCCAGCCCCTCCTGCTCATCTTTGGGGTACAGGACTTTAGCGAACACAATATCACCTGAGACTCCGTCGATTTCACTGAGGACATCGAAGGCATCCCTCGATTCGCCAGCATGTAAGACCTCTTCAATGGCTCCAAAAGGAAATTCGTGTATCTTGTCTTGTATCCACGAAAAGATGGAACATGCATCTCCAACTGCGCGCCACAAGTTGAACGCATCTGAACGCGCGTTGGCAAGTTTAGTCGCCCGTTGTATTGCATCCTTGGCACGTTCAGCAGCATATCCGAAGAGGCCTTTGTCAATACCATCCCATGCGCTTTCAACCAATGTCTGGATCAATGCGATCGCCACTCCGGTTTCACCGGGGCGGGTTTCAAGCACTGACTTGTACCCGTCAATTGCTTTTTCGTACTCCCCGAGCTCTCTTCTGACGTTGGCCAGCATATGCTTCGCAAACCAGGTTTCCCCAGATCCTTCCTGCTGAATTCCTTCCTCGAACTGTTCAGCATGCTGGAACGCCTTGGTAGCTGCAACATATCTACCCAAGTGATGATAAACTTCGCCAAGACCAACCCAGGAGTTGTAATCATTCGGCGCAATGCGTAGTGCAGACTGGAAAGACACGATGCTTTTGGCATAGTCCTGCTTGTTCAACTCTGCTACTCCAAGTGCAGCAAATGGCCAGCTAATTCCCTTTTTCTTCGAGCCGGGAACCGGCTTAACCTTGCCAGAATCCACGACACGTTGAGCAACGGCCTCAACGAGTTCCCACTCACTCTGAGATGCAAATATCGTAGCCAAACGCTCTGCAGCAATGAACTCTGAAGGCGACAACTCGAAGGCTTTCTGGAAGCATTTGCGTGCTCTCTTCTTGTCTTTCGAGTAGTCTGCGTAGAACAGCCCTACACTGGTATATGCAGGAGCGTAGTTGAGGTTGCTCTTGAGTGCAGCCAGGAAGTACGAATACGCACCAGATCTGTCCTTGCGAGCAACATTTGATGTGTCGAGATTCCATAAACACATACCAATGCGGTACTGTGTTTGAGCCAACAACTCGCGAGACTGAAGATCTTTGCCGTTGATTCGAGGGAGACACGCTTCGAGTTCATCCTTGCCTCGCTCGTAGCCACCGGCCAATGCTTTGACCCAAGCTGCTTCTGTTCGTATACGGACATTGCTGCCATCTCTTTGTAATGCGCGTTCCAAAAAGTCTGTAGCAGATGCAAAATCCTCCTCCTCTTCGAAGATCAATCCTATGCCTATCAAGGCAGGAGTTGATGTGGCATCACGAATCAGGAGATCTTGAAACAGCACTTTGGCTTCTGGATGGTTCTTGGGGGATTGATAGAACACTAAAGCTGTTCCCAATAGAGAGGTTATTGCTTCGGAGGAGTTCTGGAACGAGACTCCGGTCCTGGTCGCTTCCTCCCCTACAAGTCGTCTGGCATTCCGCATCAACTCAACCACACTTTCATGCTCGTCGAGGAATTGGTAAAATTGACCCATTAGACGATGAGCCAATATTGACTTAGGTGCATCTGACATGCCCTCTATCATTACTACAAGTCTGTCCTCTCCATTTAATAAAGTATCCCGGGCCAAGGATATTCCACCTCCTTCATCGTCATCAGAGTCATCAGATCCAGATTTAGACTCCTCGGGGGGTTCGACTGCTTGGGTCACCGGTGTAGATGATGGCGGAGGAAAGGGAGATATTTCTGACGATAAATACCCTCTCAGAACTTGAGTAAGTCCACTCATTGGAAAGAAAGTGCAGTATTCTCGAAGAATGCTTGCATCTAAGTCTTGTATCTCTTTGGGGTCTCTCCACTCGATGGCAACGTCCCATGCTTGTTTGAATGGATGCTTGATGATAACTATATCGGTAGCCAGCTTGAGAACCTTCGCACGCTCTTCGTTCCTCTCCTGACCTGGAGGAAGAACCGTCAGAGTCTCTAGGCACCGTTGCAGAAGCTTCTCTTCATACTGTCGACGAATCTCATCATCAAGTGTCCAGTCTATGATTTTGCGGTATATGTCCTCCAAGTCACTGTCCCGCAGAACTTCACGTTTCACTTCAACTGTGACCTTCCCAATCTTCGCCCCAAGCCTTGTTCTTCTCTCACCAATTTCTCTGTTGATCCGTTCTTTCTCCTCAAATTCTGTAATCTGTGCGATGTCCTGGTATGTGCGCGATGGGTGCGGAATTCGTCCTTCCAGATAGTTGTATATGGGGCTTGTCGGTAGAACTATCTCCAAAGCTTGTCTGTATTGCAACTTTGTACCCTCTCGTTTCACCCAGCCTAAGAATTTGTCTATAACATCTTGACATCGGTATTTGTCATCCAGCTGCATGTATATTTCAGCCAGCTTCAGAGCAGCTCGCTGGTACTGGCTGGCTCTCCCACTGCTTTGCTTTTCGAATATCTTGACAAGTCCCTGCCATGCTTGTGGATCATATTCCTTGAGCTTGGTGGCAGCATCGTAGGCCTTCTCGGCATCGTCATATCTGGAGAGCTTATCGAGGGCAAACCCAAGAGAGAGTTTTCCTTTGTAGCTCTTTGGATCTTCGAGTACCAGTTTCTGCGACTGCTCTATTACTTCGTCATAGTTCTGCGCCTTGATTGCAGCACCGATGGCTTTCAAGGCCGCCTTGGATGTTGACATGACTTCTTGTTCTTTCCAGTATCATGACTAGCTAATAACGCAGGGTATATCAGCCGGATGTTAAAGACAAAGACAGGGGCCGCATATATCCAGTTGCCTCCAAGGTTACACTTACATTTACGTTATCGTGTGTTGTATTCAACAGCAAACAGAACAAGTATATCCACACATGCAACATTCATTCGTTCATTCAGCCTTGCCCCGCCAACTTGCCGATAGTTCGGACTATATACCCGACATAGCCATCCGCATGGGTAATCACTCCCCATCCCCGTTCTAGACTGAGCTCATCACTGGCCGAAGTTGGATTGCAGTACAAGAAATTGCCCAAGAACGAGTCAAATCAAAGGTCTGCTGTTCAAGAAAGGTTTTAGAAGCATGTCTCCTTTGAGACTGACTATAGAGAATGGCGACTTTCGAGATTCCCACTGCCGTCAGGTCACCTTGCGAGGAATCAACATGGCAGGCGATGCCAAATATCCCAGCAACCCAGATCAGCCATCGCATATACCAGACAGCTTCTTCGACGGGGATAATGTCGATTTCCGGTCAAGACCGTTTCCGAAGGAAGAAGCCCACATACACTTCTCGAGGCTAAAGAGATGGGGGTACAATACCATAAGATATGTCTTCACTTGGGAAGCTGTCGAGTCTGCTGGACCTGGCATATACGACGAAGAATGGATACAACATACCTTGGAGATTTTAAGGCTCGGAAAGGGTTATGGTTTCTATATATTTATGGATCCTCATCAGGATGTTGTGCGTACCTCTCTGCTCAGCTTTGCCGTTCACTAGACTAACCGTCCCTTTATAGTGGTCTAGGTTCTCTGGGGGCTCTGGTGCTCCTATGTGGACGCTATATGCTTGTGGATTGAATCCCCAAAACTTCGCTGCGACTGAGGCAGCGCTTGTACACAATACATATCCAGAGCCGGAGGAGTTCCCAAAGATGATTTGGTCAACCAATTACTACCGCATAGCTGTTTATACGATGTTTACATTCTTCTTCGCAGGACGAGACTTTGCGCCGAAGTGTATCATCGACGGAATGAACATCCAGGACTACCTACAAGGCCATTTCGTTGGCGCCTGTGCCCATCTGGCACAAAGAATACACGAGGCTGGCGACCTAGAAGATGATGTTGTGATCGGGTGGGAAAGCATGAACGAGCCAAATCGCGGAATGGTTGGTTTGGCAGATATCTCGGTCATCCCGGCTGAACAACAGCTCAAGAAGGGCACTTCTCCCACGGCATGGCAAGCCATACTCACCGGATCTGGTAGAGCTTGTGAGGTTGAAACCTATGAAATCGGCGGGATGGGCCCTTACAAGACTGGGAGAACACTTGTGGATCCCCAAGGGGTAAGTACATGGTTACCAGCTGATTACGACGAGTCCAGATACAGCTACAAACGAGATCCCGGTTGGAAGCTGGGTGAGTGTCCATGGGCGCAGCATGGCCTCTGGGATCCGAGGAATGATATACTTCTGAAGAAAGATTACTTTAAGAATAATCCACGAACGGGCGAGGCTATCGACTATGAACAGTTTACGAACACATACTTCATGGAGCATTATCGATCGTTCCGCGACGCCATCAGAGCACATCACAAAAGCTCGATACTTTTCTGCCAGCCTCCGGTGTTAGAGATACCTCCGTCAATCAAAGGGACGGAAGATGATGACCCACAAATGGTATATGCACCGCATTACTACGATGGCATTACTTTAATGACCAAGAAATGGAATCGGTATTGGAACGTCGATGTTTTCGGGATATTGCGTGGTCGTTATCTGAGTCCCGCATTCGCAGTAAAGCTTGGAGAGAATGCCATCCGGAACTGCTTTCGTGATCAGCTAGCGGCTATGAGAAAAGAAGGTAAAGATTACATGGGCAACCACCCATGTGTTCTGACAGAATTCGGTATTCCGTATGACATGGATGATAAGTATGCATACAAGACCGGAGATTATTCTAGTCAGTCAGGGGCTATGGACGCCAATCACTTCGCCATTGAGGGAAGCAAGATGGAGGGTTACACTCTGTGGCTTTACATGACTGGAGTACTGTATTTCGTACCTTCTATCCAGGAGCAGGTTAGCTAACAAGCACAGAATAAACATCGTCTTGGTGACCAATGGAATGGAGAGGACCTTTCTATATTCTCTCTCGATGACCGACCTTTACCAGTATCACCACCCGTCCCGCCTTCACTTCTGAGTGATTCATCGGCATCACTTGTCCAAAAGAAGTTCCCTTCCAAGACCGAAAACCTGGATGACTCTCACATCAGTCCGGGGAATCTACAAGCTAACTTGAAAACACCATCTATTTCATCTCAAGCTACAGACTCACATCCCGAGCTGACCAATACGCCTGGTTATCGAGCTGCCGAAGCTTATGTACGTCCATCATCTATTGCAACTGCTGGAAAGATTGTCAACCATAGTTTTGATCTCAAAAACTGTATCTTCACCATGGCACTCCACGCCGACGAACCTGGCACAGAAGAGCATCCTACGGAGATATCCCTTCCAGAATTCCACTTCCCAAAGGACAAATGCGAAATCGAGGTGTCTTCTGGGAAATGGGCTATCAGCACAGACGATGAAGAGGGAGGACTGATTCAGAAGCTTAGATGGTGGCACGTGGAGGGTGACCACCAGATCAAAGTTATCGGTGTGAGGAGGGAGCAGAGCGTCGTGCTGGGAAGGGAAGAGGAGGATGGCTATCTAGACCAATGCCAACAGTCGAAATGCAGCTTAATGTGAGCTTGACAGGGCAACATCTTGCTGGTTGCATGGAGGCGTCAGGAGTTTATTCAGAGCGGGTATAGGCATACATTTCAAGCTCAAGGGACTAACTTTCTCCTATATCTCCCTGTTATGTTGTGAATATCTGAGAACGTTCGAGGTATGGGAATAACACAATGCTACACTGTAAAATTACAGTAGCCTGATGAGCTATAAGAAAATGAAAAATACCTAGTACTAGATTGCAGCAGCCTGATTCGTTCGGCCGATTGGTGAATCTGTCTGTAGCCTTGCAGGCAAAAGAATCTCACTCAGCCTTCTAAGAGACTTGTGGTGAATCAATAACCTGAACCCGTCTGCAATTGTAAACCTCTTGCACACTTTTTTGCTTTCTTAGATCTTTGCAGACTTCCTGCTGTGTCGCGGACCTCACCATTTCCAAAGGTCAAGGCCCGTTCCCTTCAATACTCCTGGCGAATGCCTAATTCACGCATATGATCAGAAGATATCACAACTTCAGTTAACCTTGAGGAACTTCCTGGCCTTGGTATATATAACTCTTCTCCTCCATATGGGAGTACGCAAGCTGGGGATTTGAATCGTTGCTCAAAATGGACATGAACGGCTCCACGAACGGCCATGCAAACGTCGGCGTGGAGGCCAGCCTCAGTCATCCAAGCCAGAACGGTAACACAACCTTGCTTCCTCGAATACAGCAAGCCCTCGAACTCGTCCACAGCACATACTCTTCGAACCAATCTAGGCAAGAAGCCTCTGCATACCTTGAGCGAGTCAAGACAGACAATGAAGCTCCATATCATGGATTCGCGCTTGCCTCCGATCACAGTCAGCAACCAATTGTCCGCCACTACGCTCTCTCCATTCTCGAATATGCGATCAGACATAAATGGCCAGAATATTCTCAGGAGCAGGCTATGATACTGAGAGGATGGGTCATGCAGCTATCTAAGAACATCATCTCCGAAGACCCTCAGTATCTGCGAAACAAGACCGCACAACTATGGGTTGAGATTGCGAAGAGAAGCTGGGCGGATGACTGGCTAGATATGGACGAGCTTTTGGTCCAGCTCTGGGAGCTCCAGGGACCCATCGTTTACAAGGAGTTTGTTCTTTTCGTCCTAGAAACGCTGTCCGATGAGGTGTTCAATAGTGAAGATACCGTGGCTGCGCTGCGAGTAGGTGTTTTGAGCAAAGCTTGCGTGGAAATCTTCACTCCGGCCATTGTGTTGGCAGAAGTTTTCCCACGTCGCAGCTCTGCTACAGTCGTTAGGTATGGAGAACAGGGCTGGCTTGTCAGACTTGGGGAGTTATTGGACCAGTGCCTTGGCCCAGACGGTGCTCAGAATGCTCAATATCAATCTTGCGCTGTTAAGTTGCTTGCTGTTTACAAGTCGGTCATGCCATGGGCAGTCCCAAGGGCTATAGCCAGTGCATCATGTGTTCAGCGAATGTGCACAAGTCTCGCGGCATCTACCGTCTCAGTTCAACTTGTAAGATTTTGAGCTATCACTGCAAGTTGGTGTTCTTGGCTTACAGATCACAGGCTTCCGTCGAGTGTCTACACGCGATCTACTGCAGACTGAATTTCACAGATGAAGAATTTCTTTCTCTGTTGTGTCCAATTTACACGAGTCAAATGGTCGACCTGCTGCGAAAGTTGTTCGAGTGGTCCGTCGTAAATCCTCATGATATCGATGATGAGAAGTACCTCTTTGCTAAGAAGTTCTCCGAGGTTTGTTTTCCTGTTCAAGACTCCTCATGCTGCTAACATCTGCAGATGATGTCCAATCTCGGCGGCTATATAGCGCAGAATATCTCTGCTATACCCGAGGATTGCGACCTCCCCAACCTACTGAACCTTTTCCTTTCCATTGTCCAAAGCCCAAGTTTTTTAATTTCGATACCCGTCCTTGTTACATGGACTCACTTGTTACGTTCTGAAGCCATTGGTGGATCTCCTATCATTAATTCATTGATCGCGCCCCTACTCGAGCTCTGCAGTTCCAGGCTCATACGCTATGAGAGTATTTCTGAAGAGTCTGATGATCCATCCTTGATCTTTCTCCTCGAAGATATAGACACGATACCTGAGCGACATGCTTTCCTGGGAAACTATCGGCGATATTCCATGCTCATAATTGAACTCATAGTTGTCCAAAAACAATCGGGAGCTATGTACCATATTTTGTCTCAAGTGGATACTGCTCTAGAGCACCTCTACGATGGTCAGCCACCTTTTAATGCTGCAACGTACTCAAAGACCTCACTCATTGTCTTGCGCGTCGATTGCCAGTTTAGTGTGGTCGAGGCTGCATTGAAAGGCTACATGAAGTGGCGAGCTGGGCATGGCTCAAAGCCTCAAGTTGATGAGCAGCAGACACTCACAATGGAAAGCAGCATCGAAGCCTGGTGTGGAAAGCTTCTTGACATCGACTTCGACGACCCTATCATCCGAAAGAGAATCTTGCAACTAGCGGTTGCATTCTCTACTCAAGCTCTTGACAAGAACACAGATTTCATGCTAAAGGTCCTTCAGCATCTTCTTATGATCCGCTACGTTGAAGTCCCAGAGCACCCTGCATATTCAGAGGCTGTGAAAGAGCTTCTAGCCGAGGGTGTATATGAGCTACAGAGACTTGCCTCGAAGATGCCAGATCAGTTGATCGATGTTTATCCACAGTTGGAAGAAAAGGTTCACGATATCATATCAAGTGGCACGGTGGACGCGAAGAGACAGGTCTCATATCAGATGTTTATCTTCACGATTATCCATCGGACCACAAAAATAGAGCCAGATGCTAGGCTTCAGAAGCTTCGAGAGTTCATCGTACCAGTTACACAAATATGGCAAAACCGAGAGCTCGACGGTGCTCTTTCCAGCTTCGGTGGATTCTTCGAGCTACTTGGACTGTCAAAAGTACGCGACTATCTGGTGTCGAGAAATGTTAACAGTATTGCGGATTGGGGTTCATATGCATTGGATGATGAGGGTCAGGCAATGCAGAAAGAGCTCGATGAAAGAGTGAAGGTCAGTTTCTCCACACATGGCCTTACGGTTCGAACGATCTGCTAATCCACTCTAGGCCTTGCCATTGAGAATAACCAAGTCTTTCCTTGGCTGCTCAACAGACAAGATCGACAAAAACACAATACCATATCAAGTCTCGTGCGAGCTATGGCGAGACTCTCTCCTCGTCATCCTTCCCAATCTTTTGAAGTTTCTCGGGTATGTTATTTGTTGCTTATGCCTAGCTACGACGATGCTAACAATTTAGCCACGCGCATGCATTCCACAATGCAGAGAACTGGATAGGTTTACCCACGGAAATGCGGCCAATCGTCAGTCGGATTCTCACAGATCGTTTCTGGCAAGCAGGCATTTCGGAAGGAAGCAAGGACGACTTCTACGCTCGCGTTTCTGGCACCAAGTCCACTCTCGAAGGTTTCGCCTCGTCAATACGTGGAGCTGTGCGTACTGTCCGAGAAGCTTGCTACGGTATTCTTTGGTGTATGAGTAAGTTAGACGGCGATTTTTACGGTTTCAGCGAGCTACCTGAACCACTTGCACATGCCTTATTCGCAGACACTCATTGCCTCTCATCACATCAGCTTATATCTCTGCTGGGTGTGGTTCGCATGATTATCGAAGATTGCCCACTTTCTCTTCGGGATCATTTTGTGCCACCAATATTAGCTACCTGCTTCACGCAAATGGACAACAAGTGTAGCTCGGAATGGACGAGATTGACACAGAAGCAAGTCACGGTCAATAATGAGGGCGACAATTTGACCAATGAGATGAAGGAGGAGAGTATTCTGCGCCAGTTGACACACGCTGCCGTGATGATGGTCGGCGGCCTGCTGGACCCTGCAAAAGAAAGTTAGTAGTACCTTGAGGAAAGCCCAAATGCTTCAGCTCACCAAATTCTAGATTCTGGAGAAAAATCTCAAAGTTCAAAAGAGGCCTCAACATATGTCACCACGACCGAGTCGGCATACCCTACGATGCGCAAGTTTTGTCTTGGTTCTGTGGTCGTCTTGGAACCATTGTTACTATTCTGCACGCATGCGATCCGCATGCGAGATGGGCGCTGCGCCGGTGTAGTCCTCAGAATTTTTCGATCCATCGTTCCCGAATTCGACAAATCCGACGACACAGCTTTCATCCGCGAGTTCATCAGTACCGAAGTGCTGCAAGCGTGCATTCTCTCTCTTCACGAACCTTACTTTGTTGACCTGCAGAAAGATCTTGCTCAGTTGATCGCTACCATCCTGATCTGCTACTCACGCATCACTGACACTCCTAAACAAGTACTATGCAGTATCGAACGCGTCAACTCGAATGCTGTCGATAAATGCGTGGATTACCTCTTGCGTCAAAGCGTTCCACCACGGCAGCAACGGGCACTCGTGCTGGATCTGCTGCGAGATCTGAAGGGTGTGAGTGTCAGTGAACAATTTCGCATCTCGAAACCCGTGGCAGTTACCAAGGAGTATAGCAAGATGCAACAACGCTTTATGAAGACTGGACAAGCGGCCAAGCTGGAGAGACAGCTGAGCCCAAATTTAGATGGGGTTTCAGGAATATTTGATGAAGGCCAGTAGTTTAGTAACAGAAGTGAGCGATATGGGGGGTCAGAGCGTAGCTCTATGGGAGTTCTGGCTGGGTATGTGGCTGGAACATTAAGGCCATGAACGATATCCCCAATAAATCTATTGTCTTCCTGTAACACTACTATCCTCTGCATCGCATCCAGTTTGATCAGCTCTCAAGCCTTTCCAATCTCTGAGTAAGAATAGCCGACGTTACTCCAAACTACGGACAGCAGCATGGGCGAGAAGCCCGACCGCGGGTCAACGAATTGGATGGTAGGCCGGTGGCGATGGCTATATTTGCTTTTCCCATGCCTCAAATCCCATGTCCTTGTTGGTACAGTGCTTGGATATCTGCTTTTCCCATGCTTCAAGCCCCATGTCCATGTTATTGCAGTGCTTGAATATTTGCTTTCTATTCTTCTGTATTTGTGGAGCGAGTGTCATGTCGGAGATAGTGCGAGTTTGACAGTGACATTCTGGCTGCAGGACTGCAGAGCTGCAGGTTCGGCATTTCTTATAGCTACAGTGAAGCTAGTGTTCTTGAAGATCTATATCCTTGTGGTGCGCAGAATCAGGCCGCGCGTTACAGCAATCCGTGCTCTTACTACTCAGGCGTTTCTTGAGGTTGTCTTTCTCACGGGGTATGTTGAATCATGTAGAACGTGCTTTCAAACATGTAGCGAGCCATAGGCAGCTAGTCTTTCCTGGCTGGTAGGTAGTTCATTGATTGCTGTGCTGGTATATCAAGTAGGTTCCATATTGTATCATATCCACTACGCGACTTGTTGAAGCATTCGATACTGGATCTGCTATGAGAGTCGATACATCTGTAATCATGCTGGTTGAGAGATAACCGGAGGCAGGGAGATAGCCAGGGGGGCTATCTCTCCCCCGCCCCCTTCCAGCTGTGTGTTCAGCTCACATACGTGCCCACCTGCAAATTTTTAACTTTTCAGCAAAACACTAAGGCTTTTATCTAAATCAGGTGTATATATACTTCATATGGTTTCTACTATATGAATAAACACTTGTTTGCAGGTTCGGCGTTGCCGTCGCCTGTCACATCCACACGTCCACACCCCTTGATACTGCCAGCCAGATACAGCACCGTGCGTGCCGCAGTTGGGAAAATGCTGGTTTAATTCCTTCAGTGCTGCAGAGTGATTGGCGGCAGCTAACGTTTTGGAATGATCGTCTACCGGAGACTAGGACGCCGTTGGGCATCGGCTGGAAGAGGGATCCTGGGTATTCTGTAGTGTTGGTTCGCCTGGTTCTTGGAACACGGCCCTTCCCTCTCCTCCCCCTCCACCTACTCCTCCTCCTCCTCCTTCCCTCCCCCCCCCCCTCCTCCTCCTCTCCTCCCGCAATCGGTATCACGACCTCCCTCATAAGAGGTGCTCTCCCCCGTTTTCTATCGGTTTTGCTCGGTACCCCTTCACCCACCCTTGACATTTGTTGCTCAACCCTAAATTGTTGGGTGATTCTGGTTAGCCACAGCTCAGATACTCGAAAGAGGCCGAAAGATAGGTCTGGCAGCCCTGATATTCACTTCTACGTGCTCGAAATCGACCTTGGACCTAAACTAGACCCCCAAAAGCATTGACAGGCGATAGTCTTTCTCACTGGCCTGGGTTTCACCCTACGTCCCCAGTATTTCCATTCACAAACATCATCTTCGGGCGACATCAATCCGTCATCATCTTCGGCGACATCAATCCGTCCACCATTTGGACTTGACATCACCCGCGGAACTTCTGTACTCTACTTGTTGCTATCATCATTACCATTATCAAAGTCAATTACCAAATTCTTCTAAGCAGGTCACCCTCTATCAAACTTGGTGTGGCTCCTCAACGTCGTTCTTCTCCAGAAACTTTCTACCAGTCTACTGCTCTACCCATTCTGTCTGCAAATCACCAATCACCAATTCCCGCTTCCCACTGGGATTCGTACTACATCGGAGCTTTTTTCCATCATGGTGTACTGTGGTAGACCCTCACGGGGCTGCCAGATGTGCAGGACTCGACGAATTAAGGTATCCTTCATCCTCCGATGTGCTTCTGATTTTTCCACCATTTAGTACAAGGGCACTACAAGCTGACATCAGGTCTACTCATCTAGTGTGACGAGACTAAGCCTACATGCAAACAATGCGCAAAGTCAAGACGCCAATGTCCTGGTTATAAACATGATTTCGACATCGTCTTCCGCAATGAAACCAGTGCTACTAAACGGAGAGTAAACCGAGGACTTGGCACCAAGAAGAAGTCCCATGATCAAATCACTTTCCGTACTGGATACAATAACGATGAGGACAAGCACAATAATGAGTCCAGAAGCCTGGCCATGACGTATCGAGGTGAGCCTTCATCTTCAACGATCCTGTCTGTTCCTATTGAGAGCCAAGCTCTATGCTTCTTCATATCGAACTTTGTTTGCAAACCCCGAATTGCAGAGGGAATAGGCGCCTTTGAGTATTTGATACCGATCATCAAAGTAGAGCCCAGAGATTCGCCAATATCACTTGCGTTCGCTGCTGTGTCGCTGGCGTCTCTGGCTAATCGACCCAACTCGAGGAGTGGTGGCTTGATGATAGAAGCCATGACTCAGCATGGGAAAGCATTGAAAGCTATCAATATTGCTCTACAGACCTCGATAACACAGAAGACAGATGCCACACTAGCATCGATACTACTGTTGGGGTTCTTCGAGGTACGATGGCACAGACTTCACTTTGGGAGTAACCAATAACTTATGAAAAGACCTTGACATCAGAGAAGACTAATATGCTAGCATGGGGCTCGCATATTGATGGAGCTGCCCAGCTTACCAAGATAAGAGGAAAGAAGCAACTTCGAACCAAGACTGGCTTAGCGCTTTTCGTGACGGTCCGCGATCAGATGGTCTGGTCTTGACAAACGCCCTCAAAGCAGGAAAACCTGCTAACATGTCTAGCTCGTCAACTGTATTTCAGCCTCCAAAGCTCCCCTCGCAAGTGCACATTGGTGGATCAACGTCCAGGAACCATCAGAACGGGGACCTGATGCCTTCGTCGCAGCCATAAGTCTTCGCGTAGCCGAGCTCCGCTTCGAAGCCAACGATCTGCTCGCCAACTCATGTCGCACGCCTGAGCTGCTCGAGAAGGTCAACGAGATTATGAAGCGTGCGCAGGCCATGGACATCGAGTTCCAAGACTGGGCTGAACGACTACCCAAAGACTGGCTGCCACAACCCGTAGCGTGGATTGACAATATTCCTGGCGGAGACTTGATGAAATCGGATATCTATCCAGGGCGCGTGGACCTATACTCCGATCTCATCATAGCTCATACATGGAACTCCGCTCGGACCTGTCGACTATTCATTATTGGCTTGATAATACGATGTGTAGCTTGGCTAGGCTTAGCAGCCGACTACAAGACGAAGCCTGAATACAAGTTCTGCCATAAAATCGGAAGCACACTGATGACGGATATCATTGCTTCGATACCGTATCATCTGGGCTGGCCCATGGATGAGAATGGTGACCTCAAGGCAGGGGATATATCTAGTAACAGTTGTCATGCTCGTGACGATCCCGTTTCTAGTCCAAAAGCTCTCGGGGGATTCTACTGTATCTGGCCAGCGTTTTGCGTTACGTCGAGTGATTATGCTACGGATTCGCAGCGGTCATGGGTAAAAGGACGGCTGAGGCTTATTGCTGATCTAATGGGGCTGAATCAAGCTCGAGTCGTTGCTGATGTAAGATCATGTTATTTATGTGACCTCTCGCGTTGCCCACTGCTGGGTCAACCATATGAATACATCACTGACATAATTCAGTACGAACTCCGTCTCCCATCTATGGTCGTAGCCCGCGACGGTATGTCCCCAACACCACCAACCGCCACCCAAATTTCAGCCTACATGGCCGCCAAAGCGCGTGAAATCCCTCTTCACACCCTCACAACCTTTTCCCCTTCCCAGGGTGCCTCCCTCATTACACCGGAATCGCACTCCCCAATCACGCCCCAGAACATGAACTACAATCACAACTCCAACTACAACTCCACAAGCAGATACTCTCCCGTGACAAGCAAAACCATCTCCAGAATCCCCGGCGTGGAAAGATACATTAGCCCGACCTCGCTAGCCACCAGGATGGACTGGCGGATGATTGAAAGCTATGCAAGCATGAGTTCTCAGCAGCAGATCACCGAGGATTCGAAGCGTGAGGAGTGGGAGCGGGAGAAAAAGAAGTTGCTGAGGAAGGCGAGTAATTTTGGGGGTGATAGTGAACAGACTATTATTGGAAATTATTTGGCCATCTGATTAAGGTCCTTCTCGGCTGGAAGGAGTTTGTAAAGCATTTGAGTGTAGGAACTTGACTATACTGTACTGTATGTCAATCACGGACCAGTGATTGAGTAAACCATACGAAGATCTGCAGCATCTTTGTAAATATCCTTATGGCTTTTCCGAGCGATATCACTGTGCGAGCGGCGTGTACGGAGCTACGGAACAACAACTCTCCTCCTCCACCAGAAGGCTATCTTGCAACATAAGCCAGAGACAACAATATAATGATAAATCAACTTAGACGAAGGAACAGCTTTGATCTAAGGATTATAGATCACATGATCGCCCGGTTAAACGTATATATTTCTTACGTATCCTTACACCAAACTAATGCCCGATGTCAGTGGTGTACCTCTTTGCAACAACAGCAGTGTATATATGCTAGCCATAAATCCTTGATATACCAACGTATTCCATTCCAATAGTCTAAGTTTGATGGCTGTGTTTCCATGCGCATCATCGAGATACTTTCTCTCGGAACCAACCACAGCGAGCTCATAGTTGAGTGCAGTTGTGTTGACTGGAATAGTGCCGATCGCCTCAATATATCCCAAGACCCATTGGCCATCAGCACCCTATTGCAAAGCTGCGGGGGGCGCTGCAGAGATAACATCGTGGGCAAAGCAAAGCCTGCAATCGGCTTTGAGCCATCGCAGACTTTGATGTGCCATACATTGGTCCACATGACGTTTCCGGTGAGCGAGAAGCTGGGGAACGCCAGCAAGCTTGGTCGCATAGTTACGGCGAGTCAAACGGTCTTAAAACCCCGGATAGACGGAGAGGAAGACTTCTTGCCATGGAGTTCGATTCATGGTCTTAAAGTGCGAATCTTGATCTCTTGTATACTCAACATCTTGCCTCAAAGTCTATTTTCGAAGCTCAGTTTAGGGCTCATCCTTTTTAACGACTCACATCATGCCGGTTGACGTTCACGATATCCTCGCTTTACAAATCTTCCTTCGTAGGCGAGAATATAGACACGCTTGCCGAAGCCGATATGGCTGGCAAGCAGTTTAGAGAAGCAAGAATAGAAGAAAAGGCCTGTCCATGCATATAGTATGTAATACATCAAACGCGAATTGATACAACTTGAATAGACTGAAGAATAGATCTGCATGTAAGGGGCCTAGCCAAGGATGACTCAAGAACAAAACCCCAGGTTGAAATGTAAAGAACTACGTAAAGAGCTATCGACAATGTGGCGCTCATTCCTCTGTTATCTTAGCAGTGACCCCTCCTCTACTCACCTCAGCGATACATGTATCAACAAGTGAAGATCAGACGGATGTGTGTGTGTGTGTGTGTGTGTGTGTGTGTGTATTTATTTAACGTCAGACGGACAGCAGCACGTGACCGCTGCCCTGGGGGAGCCCAATGGACTATATGACGCCATGGGCCGCAAGGGCCGCATGGTCAGATCTAGCTACTTCTGACTATTACAATCGCTTTCTGCGCAGCCGTATTTCTACAGTTCTACAGCTGTTTGCGGTTATTCCCCGTTAAGGGTACGTTTGGCTGCCTCCATTGCAGTCGGCCCCCCTGCCTATGACCCCTTGCCACCTTTCTGCCCGCGGCTACCGCCTATTGAAAGTGTGGGA
This sequence comes from Calycina marina, assembly GCA_019669825.1. Lineage (NCBI taxonomy): Eukaryota > Fungi > Ascomycota > Leotiomycetes > Helotiales > Pezizellaceae > Calycina > Calycina marina. The sequence continues at coordinate 20,426 of MU254036.1, forward strand.
GTGTGAAGAAAGTAAAGAAAAGTGAGAAAAGAAAAGTGAGAAAAGAAAAGAAAAGAAAAAGAGCCAGTAGAGTATGTCTACTAGGATATAATGTGCTTTAGGCTAGTTAGGAGCCTCTCGCGTAGCGTGTGGGATACAGGTGTTGGTGAAAACCCCTGAGCTCGTGATCCAGTTTGCAAGATCAGAAGCACCTTTTGCTGTCCCTAGTAGATAGGAGATCTTATCTCCTGTGTGTGTCTTCGGGCCAAGTAGGCGTGCGTTGCTTCTCTTACAGAAGAAGAAGTGTAAAGGGGTCTTTGGCCGACCACAACTACAGTTAGGTGTTGCGTCGTGGTGTTCAAACCGCTCGTGGTAAGCTGCAAAGTCCCCATGAGACGTCCGCGAAGCTAGTATTCGCCCTAGCGCTCCTCTCTTTAGCCAAAGCTCCGCTGTGTCGTGTGAGTACTGTATGCCGAGGTCGCGGTAGCTTTGCGGGGCTGTGGTAAGCCATAACTGGGTGACAGAGTCGCTTGCTTTTGCCTTTACGAGCCTCCTAAGAGAGGCGAGTGTGTAGATAGCTCGAGATCAGACGGATGATCTAACGGACGATCTGACAGGAGGTGTGTGAGTCACGTGGGCACGGCCCACTTAAATGAGGGTCCAACCCTTACACAGCAATTGCTCTAGCCTTCAAATAATTTTGGCCAGCTATAGCACCGTCCCGATGCATTGATCTATGCATCCCTGCCACACAAAAACCTCGGGAGCTACTTCTACCTAGACGCTCACTAGGAAGGCTCCACGCGGCTGGAACAGGACACGGCGACTTCGCAGCGTACCACCAACGTCTAGGTCATCAGCATGCTATACTCTTTTGCAGCTGTGGCAGAAGCAAGACCCCGGAACATTTCTTCTTTTGCACGAAAGCCAGAAGAAAAGGCATAGAATACCCAGAACTAGGGAAGAGTACACAACACCCTAGACAGCCTACTAGGCACCGCAGAAGGCACATTTGCTAAGTGGATACATGACACTCAGTTCTACACGGACATATGCCCTAACAAGCCAAGCTAGCATAGACTGGCCTACCACTCAGTGTTTCCTTTATTACTCCTTTTTACAAAAAAAAAAAAAGGAAACCCCCCCCTACACCGGGCCGTACTACATTACATGTAACTTGATATCCCAGCGCTTGCTGGAGTTAGCCGACTACAGTTCTCCTGTAACTAGTAGATTCTTCAGGGAAAGAGGGTCTCTACTCTCCGGTTTTTAGATGTATGTAGAAAATGCTGGCAATTAGTGCAGCACGTCCTACTGTTGGCACGTGGCATTAAGCGCACGGACCCCGCACGTTAACTATACTACTACTACTACTACTACTACTACTACTACTACTACTACTACTACTACTACTACTGCAATTGCTCTGGTTAAAACGTCAAAGAGCTTGCCTGTCTTTAGCCTATTTGTGCTTCTCTATTGTTAGTAAACTGAGCGACAGCCAAAAATACCCCGATTGGAGCTCTCGACTGACTCCCACCCAGTATGCTCATTATAGTTCGTGGCCGGTGAACGAAAACTGCAGAACTATCCGCAGAAGATTGAGAGTTCGTCGATTGCGAGATTAGCAGTCGGTGACATTGGCATACATGACTGAAGGCCTTTCCAAGCTCTTCAAGCTTCTGAAGAGGTCATAATCGAAGATTACTCAATACCAAAAAAATCGTCATTGTACTAATCGCAGGCCCTTCTGAATTCTACTTTGAAGTTCAGTACCCATGCATGAAAAAATCTAGATGTAGAAGGACATCAGTCATGAAAGCAAAGCAGCTGAATTACATAGATGTAATACTGGACAGCTTCCCACAGCTCTATCGCATACAAGATTATGAGGTAGGGGAATTGGTTCGCGCTCCGTCCGCGCTCCGTTCGCGCACCTTGAGAGAGAGGGTCAAGAAATTATGATCCAGCATATAAGAGGTTATGTACTTAGCTTCGAGAAAAAACTGCAAAATAAATGCATATGCAACACACGGCGAAGAAGAGACCGTACCTAATTGGAAAGATGATTTCAACGTAGTGCTAGTCACGTGCATAATCTCCGGCCAGCACAAAACATTGGCGAAACCAAACCTGGAGGCTTTTTTTTTCTCGTGACAAAAGAGCATCGTCTGTCCAACTCAGCTTCCAAAATATTCCGCCAGTTTCTTGATCACACTGCCGCCGCGATTTCCTATCTCTACACAAGCCAGCGACATTCCATCTAGTCCCAAAGCGAGGTTACCGGTCAGGAGGAAAGTTTTCGACGCGAGGTCTAGAGGTGTAGCTCACAGACGAGATGGCGGACGTAGCTGCAGAGCTGGATGAGGGAGGTCTTACGAGAACACTGAAAGATCTGTTTGCTGGAGCTACTGGTGGAATTGCTCAGGTCATGTTAGGTCAGCTCTTTATTTTTTACTTGCTCAGCCTTTGATGTCAATGCGGTCTGGCCACGTGTTTCATGACTTCGCATCTTCGCCGTTGCCAAAGAAGTGAAGCAGTGTTTTGATACTAAAATCACAGGAGGAAGCATTTCTGATGATACTTCGTTCACAAGAGAAGCGGAACCAATAGCTTATACTCGAGTTCAGGTCAACCATTTGACATAGTCAAAGTACGTCTACAGACATCAAACGCCTACCCCAACGCCCTGGTCGCTGCAAAATCAATCTACGCGAATGAAGGTGCTCTGGCCTTCTACAAAGGCACTTTGACTCCTCTCATCGGTATCGGAGCCTGTGTCTCGGTGCAATTCGGTGCCTTCCATCAAGCCCGTCGTCGCCTAGAAGAATACAACATCTCCAAAGGTGTCGGAGGAGCTGCCGGAGGCCTTAGCTACGGCCAATACTATCTCGCCGGTGCGTTCGCTGGTATTGCGAGCTCTGTCATCTCCGGACCAGTAGAGCACGTGAGAATTAGATTACAAACCCAACCACATGGCGAGAAGAGACTGTACAGCGGTCCCTTGGACTGCGTCCGAAAGCTCTCCGCTCACCGTGGTATCCTCGCCGGTCTGTACCGTGGAGAAGCAGTTACCATCCTCCGTGAGGCACAAGCCTACGGCGCCTGGTTCCTCGCCTTCGAGTACATGATGAATGCGGATGCTCACCGCAACACGATCGAGCGCAAGGAGATCTCGAGCTACAAAGTCGCTTTCTATGGCGGTCTAGCGGGTGAGGCGCTGTGGTTGACCAGCTATCCACTGGATGTAGTGAAGAGCAAGATGCAGAGCGATGGATTTGGTAAGGAGCAGCGGTATAAGACGATGAGGGACTGCTTTGCACAGACGTTTAGGTCGGAGGGGTTGAGAGGATTTTGGAAGGGGATTTTGCCGACGCTCTTGAGAGCCATGCCGGTGAGCGCTGGGACGTTTGCGGTGGTGGAGATGACGATGAGAGCTATTAATTAGGGTGATGGGGAGGGGGGGGGATAGAGAGATGCCTTGAGCATGAGCATATGTGTTTAGATTCAACATTCTCGCGGTAGACTTGATAGCATGGAGACGAGGTTCGAATGCAAGATACGTAGATGGATCTGAAATCGCAAAGCTTTAGGCGCTTATGGCTTGTATCTATGTCAATGATAGGTAGGTACGACTGATCTGAACAGAACCAATAAGGACGTCCAACTTGAATAATCTGAAATTCGAATCTTCAAACCCAAGACAGTGGCATCCTCATATCATCTCTAGATTCCACGACGGTTAAACCAGCACGATCTCATCCGGCCATCAGATTGCAAATACAACAATCTTCACAAATCCCAACTCTCTCCGAACCGAATGCCATCGGGTCCGAATCGCACGCATTCTTGCGAATTTTGTAAGCACAGTGGGTTCTGCAATTTCAAGTTGGCATTTCATTGTGGAATAGGTACAAAGAGTATTTTACGGTCCCCAGGAAGCGACTGTTCGGTGAGAGAATACAAGATAAAGGCGGCGAATTTAATGCTGACGGATAAGAACTTGCTTGAATCTCGAGACTCCGAGGCTCGAAGTCGAAGAGAAGGTCTTGTAAGGCAACGTGGAAGTTTCGTGGAATTCGAACCTTTTTATGATATACAGACTGCCGATAGGCGTTGGTCAAATCTGCTTGCGAACATCAGAAGGCTGTCATACCTAGGTAGGTAGCTAGCTCTGCTGAAATTTAGCTTTCTTGACCACGAGAATGATTTCAGAGCTTTAACGAATTAGAATCAGAGTTTCTCTATACATTTCTCGCGTCACACTCCATGTTTTCCCTTTGGATGGCGCAAAAGTTAATACATACGCGCAGTGTAAATGCTCTCTGCATGCTTCCACCTCCGCTTGTGCCATGCCGTTACCTATTTTTCAAATAAGGTAGACTGGGTATTGGTCTAGGGTGATATTCTATATGCACATAGCCATCGAAGGGATGGCATGCTCGTGGAATCTATGAGCTCAGCCTTTGCTGCACATGGCAGTTGGTGGTTTCTTGGTGGTTGGCAGCCTGAAACTACGCTTTAGCAGCCACAAGCCTTCGGACGCGGACTTACGTGGCTACGAGTAGAGCCAGCGTTTGGGGTATGACGACGAGATGTACGCAAGTACAGAATGCACAAGGCCGTCTTGTTGCAGAATCAACTTCATCTCTCCCTTTCGTTTTCCTGGAATACCATCGTATGTCTGGCGATGGCAGGTTTGAAGGTGTTGAGAAGTAGATACTCCCTGATGGAAAACTCATTTTGCAGCCATAAGATCAACATAAGCGGCACCCTGGATTCAAGGATGATCGATTACGCGCCGGTAAGTCACGAGATTTGGTCTGAGTATTTGAGTATGTAGGTAGGTAAGGATAAAATTAGCCATGTCAGGAAAGTGGTGGTGATTCCGATTGAAGTTCAACACTGTGTAAATTAATAGAGACGCGTGTGTTGTTATACGAAAGAGTGCTTCAAGCTACTCATATAGTACCTATAGTAGGTAGACAATCATCAAAAGGACTTGACGCACTTCGCTTGGCAAGGGCTGAAGAGAGGCGTCTTGGCGCTTAGTTAAGCCACCATGACCGCGAGATTAGATGAGACCGGATCCATCGGCGGCGCATCTCATTTCAGTTCCATCCATCTCCAACAAAGTCTTTTCTACCATCCTCAACTTACTTCTTTCGTCCCCCTCGCCAGTCATACTACTCTCCCCCCCCCTCATTCTCACAACCACTATCATCTTCATGTGCAGATCATAGCATCTCAAGACCATCCCAACATCAACTGTCATCCATCTTTTGAGCGTATCCGGCCTCCGGCCGCAAACGCGCCATCTGCAAGCTACCTCGAGGGAGCCTGGAGGAACATGCCAGACACGAGCTACTACAAACATACCCTCTTACAAAACTCCAACACTAGCAGAATGGCATTCTCACTACCATCCATAAATCCCATACCTCGCAGATACCTGAGGCGCCTACGCTCCAAGTTTCGGTCAGCAATTTCGCCTGCTTCATCCATAGCTTCGGTCCAAACCTCATTCAACCCACACGATACAATCAAGGCGCTACGCTCACATCGCTGGTCGGTCTATGATGCAAAGTATCTATTGTTGATCATTATCGCCGTCTTCTCGCTCTCCATCAGTCAAGCACCGGGACCGATGATGAAGACGGCCGCAGCATCAGTCCTCATTGGGCTATTGCTTATGCCAGCGACTCGACAGTTCTTCCTGCCTTTCCTGCCGATAGCGACGTGGCTGGTGTTCTTCTTCAATGCACGGTATGTCGGATCACTCTCCATTAACTGGGCATTGCTGCCGTTTAGACAATTTCTTGGCAGAATTGATGCTAACTTGCGTAACAGATTCATACCGGCTGATTATCGACCGCATATCTGGGTTAAGGTATTGCCTGCACTCGAAAACATATTCTATGGCGCCAATTTGAGCAACATTATATCTGCACATCAGCACACTGTACTGGATCTGCTAGCTTGGTTCCCATACGGCATTCTACACTTTGGTGGACCGGTGATTTGGGCGATCTTCATGTTCCTATTCGCTCCTCCAGGAACCGTGCCAGTATACGCCCAGACATTCGGTTACATGAACATCCTAGGTGTTGCGATCCAATTGATATTCCCCTGTTCACCACCATGGTACGAAAATATGTACGGCCTCGCTCCAGCAAATTACTCGATGGAAGGCTCTCCAGCAGGACTTCGCAGAATCGATCAGCTGTTTGGCGTTGACATGTATACCACCAATTTCACTGCATCGCCTCTGGTCTTCGGAGCGTTCCCTTCACTGCACTCCGGAAATGCTGTCCTTGAAGCCCTCTTCATGAGCCACTGCTTCCCGAAGCTCCGACCATTTGTCATTGGATATGCCATGTGGATGTGGTGGGCTACCATGTATCTCTCCCATCACTACGCTGTGGATCTTGTTTTCGGCGCTTTCTTGGCTGCAGCCAGCTTTTACGTTGCGCAGACGAACTTCCTGCCTAGGATACAAATGGACAAGTTTCTCCGCTGGGAGTACGACTATGTAGAATATGGAGATGCCCCAGCCAGTGGATACGAATATGGTCTACAGGACTTCGGGCGGGATGATTTCCGCCATGACAGCAGTGACGAGTGGACAATCGGCTCGTCATCATCCATCTCATCTGGCTCCCGAAGTCCAGTTGATGGGAGTCACTCCTCATGGGAGGGAGATACCCTAGCTTCTCAAGCCTCAGATACCGAACTCAGTGAACTTACAACTCAATAAGCTCCATACACTTCTCAAACATCCAAATCAAACCACTGAATTTGATGCCGTTCTCCGTTGAGATATTCACGGCATCATCATGTTAGACGCTAGCAAAAGAGGGAAATTCACCCCTCCGAGACTTGCACACCAATTCCAGGCCCTCTATTCACACCTGTACAAAATCCTCCAACCCACTCCAGAACGTGAGTTTGGAGTTTTAGAACAACTTGTTAAATGTTATCTCGCCTGGTTCGGCCTCTAATAATCACCACTTCGAATCATCCAATCAGCCAGGCCTTCACTTCCACAATTCATTTCTTCGGCTTGCTAGAGTTGGCCTTGCCAGGAGCAATCCAAATGGCATATTAATGTGAACATCACACAAAATTACGATCGTTAAAGTAACCGCCAGAGACACACAGTACACATACAGAAACAGGAGGGAAAAGACGTGGACTCTGTGCTGGGCTCGCATACAGTGTGCAAATATACCTTGGCTTCGTTACTGCTATATTTCTCAGGACTGCTCAAGAAAGAGTGACTTGCTACTACCGCTGGATATATAACCACTATCGGTGTTTATGGGATGGAAATGGAGTTGCATTCATGGGGTACTGGGGTTAGGAGGGAAAGGGAAGAATAGAGATAAGATCTGATCACGCGATTGCTTGAACGGAACAGATTCAGAGCTGGTGGTGTATGTTGCTCTAGGGAATGGGGAGGTAGTGATAATTGAGCAGACAGCATGATCCGATGCTAATGAAGATGATGAGTCAAGCACACTTTTCTTCTCTGATTTTCCTCATGCCATACTACTTTCATCGTACCTTTGCTTCACCGTGTTAGCAGGTTGTGAATATCGTATTGTTGAGATGTTTTAAGCCCCGACGGATCCACTACTATATGTAAGTCCCATATACCATTTTTCGTCTTCCAAGGCAGAATCACTGACCTGCCAACAGATGCCTGCTTCTATAGCACAGCCTAAACAACGTTCCTGCAAGCTGTGTCTGAACCACCAAATCATTTCAATTCTGTTATCATTGTCCTTGCGAACAGCAGTTGCATGTGAGAATAAACGGTATGGGCTGCCAGTACTCGCGCCAAAACGTTGCTTTGGTTTTGACAAATGGCCAAGCTGAAAAAAAATTGGCGGCAAGTTCAGGCGACTGGACACTGTGCATCAGATTGACCGGGATGTGGAATTTCAAACTGTACTTGGTAAGATCTATGCTTTTTGACAAGTCATTTATCGGCGGTTGCTTAGGAATATATTACGTGATACTGACTTGACAAAGTATACAACCTTGCGGGTTTGAACGATCGCATGGAGTCTATTCTCGCGAAGACACTTTGCGCGAGACCGTTCGATCGCACTGGGGCAGCTTCATGCTCGCTAACAAACCTCTCTAACGGGCTTTTAGCTATGTATCTTACAATTTTGACTTGTAAGCTAGTTTTTGATACTATACATCTAGGAACTACTTAGAGAGGTCTTCTCCATGGCTATGTGCTGGACATGACTCTTGAGTGACTTGTCGCACCAGCTCACAAGAACTCATAATATACATATTCAAGATATGTTCGCTACCTCAACTTCGTTTCATCCGTACTCGACATAGACCAGATATGCAACGATATCGGATCCCCCAGCACTCAAGCCGCTATGTCCAGAAATGGCAAATGGAGACGCAGCGGTTGCAAGGGATACACCTAGCTTGGTGCCGATGTCTACAGAGCAGATAGTACGTCGTACTCGCCAATACTTAAATTCTTCGAGACGTCGGAAAGGAATGTCCTAGCTTCCATGGTGATATAGACTCGTGGCAGAAGCGGTACCGCCGAATATACTAGCAAATATTGGATCGGTCAGTTTAAACTGGCCCATCGGCTCAGCTTTGACGGCAAGAGAGAGTTGGGTAGTGGGAATTCGTCTGCCGACGCGGCGGCTATGCGCATCGCTTCAGGATTACAAGAATACCAGGTTATTTGAAGTCGAAATTGCGGGCATAAAGTTTCCGAGTTATGTCTGTTGGACAGATGTAGACAAAACGTCTGGAATCGCAAATGGGATAGGATAAGCATTTCTGTGCCGGTGTCGAATGTATTTGCTAACAAACACAACGCGAAAAGTTTCATACATGTTCTTGGGCGTACATTCCTGGCCCCGCCTCAGAAATTTCGACCCCTGTCTGTTCGCTATGCCCAAGCAGCATCGCCGATTCCGAGACCATATGGCCAAAATCCAAGCAGAAACCATGTCCTTCAAATTCCCCCTGATAGGTAGTTCGTACTGGTCCGGCTCAACTTCTAGATTCTCAATAGGTCCTGGTATCCATAACGGACATGGTCCTTGGGCGTCATCGCTGGCTTATCAGTAAGGCTGTACAGTGGTTATGCCAGCAAGCTATCGCGAAATTCGGTGATGGGAAAAGATGTAACGACTGGTCAATGGGTACAGCAATATTACTAAGATCATACACTCAAACACTCGACTGACTTGAGAACATAATTCCATGCGTCTTTTTCGGGTATTGTACAGCAATCTCACCACACGAACACATTCCTTTCCATCTTCACTACCGTAAAACAGAATCACTCCAACTTCTTTTATCAATTCAAAAACTCGACCGGCTGAAGAAAGCGAAGTCTTTTCGATCCGCCTTGACCCGTCCATACTGTCTCGCTAATGTTGTACTGAGCTCTCATGCTTGGCCTGCGTATGAGCATGATTTTTGCCATCTCAAGTTTCCATTTGGGAACTTTTTAACCAAGTGACAAACTGACTAACTGATACTCCTTTCATGTTCATGGCTTTCAGGATATACTGTCAGAGTCATGCTATCATCGGTTCCGAGGCCCCGAAGAATATTTCAAGTACTGCGATCAAAACCACACTCATCGAATGTACGATCCTAAGATACCAAACTAAATGTCGTATTGCTGCTGCGCTGTGGTACTTGGCCTTTGTCCTTGTGGAAAAACTTCTTCAGCTTCCGGAAAATGCTCTTCTTTGGTTGAGTAAGCTGGCCTTCGAACATAATCTTTGCAGACTCAAAGCCAAGAATGGCATGTTTCACACCATTAGGTGCGTAAGTAAATTCAACCCGGAAGCCAAAATCGAGGCTGACAGTGGGATCGTCGATAACAAAACCGTTATTCGGCAAGTCAGTGCTATGATGTTCGAATCTCGTGTCTCTGCCGGAGAGCGTAAGCCGACTGGGTACTACGATTCCTTGTACCACACCGTTCTGCTGGAGTTTGATATCCCTAATATTGAGTCACTTTAACGGCATATAGAAGAAGCTGGGTCATACGAACGTGATAGAAACTTGGCTAGTGCCAGGTATCTTGCTGCATAGGCTCATGGTCACCCTTTTTGCAATGACAGTTGACCCGTTGTCGAATCTGGGAAGCTCGACTACCACAAAAAGCCAGCCAGATCTCGTAGTGTTTGCCTCAGGGTCGACGCCAGTAATGGCCCTGTATCTTGCAACTTGACATTCCATCAGTCATTCGAATCTTGAAAAACAATGAAGCAAACGCTGGGATCGGTTTATTTCATACCTGGGCCTTGTTGAAGGTAAATACTATTGTTCACAGAGGTAAGTCGAAGACAACTCATATCATCACTTGAGTTAGAGGCGCTGGCCCCGTTGATAGACGTGAATGGTCCCCAGCCTGGAAGTACCACTGTTTGTGCGGTGCTCATGACTGCAATGTTCGCTTGATTTGGGATGGCAACCATCTTCTTCTTCGAAGTCCTTTTGAGGACATAAGCCATGTCAGAGCACTTGTACTCAGGGGTCGGAGCTACGTCGTATCTGGAAGCTACTCCATGGGTATGCGAGAACTTGAAGTCACGTTCCTTCCTTTACAGCCCCAAGGTCATACTGCGAGTGCCAATCAATCAAGTGCACTGTGCGATTCTCAAGACATCTAATTTAGTTTAACAAGCAGTCTTTCTTTTCAGAACAGGCTATTTTGAGTGGAAAAGGCGAAGCGAAATCTGTATGGTGTATTCGTATGTGTGATGGGTTGAGTTGAGGTTAGATATAAAAGGAGTAGGAACAAAGAGCTAGATATGGAAGGAGCTGCCGTTTGCCCTTGCAATTTGTCAAGAAGCCCCTCCACGAGAATGCACTGGGTCCAAATACATATCTGTTCTGGATATGCTATACAGTCCAATTACCAACGAGCTGCAAAGGGGGAGCTGACTGAAAATCGATCCAGGGCGTGAAATCTCATGTATAAACTGCAATCAGAAGAAGATTGGGTGAAAACCAAAATATGATACCAGCGTGTCAGATCATCGATTTGCCTCTACAGTGGAGACAGTAGTGCATAGTATCTGAACTTAGATGACCGTGTTAAGCTCATGCAAACATCACGCAGACGGTGTCGTTAGCAAGCGGTCTGCTCCATCAGGTCGGGAGGGAAGCAAACATGATCTTCGCATTCTCATGGCGTGCGTATTCATGCACTGCCCCCCCAGGCCTGAGCATCTTCATCCGTTCGCTATGGATGGCGAGTGTTTGACAGGGAAGTCGATTTTCCATGAATCAGCTACGATTCCTCGCGCGGGCGGGCGTGGGGATGACAGCTGAAACTTGTGTAAACCTTGTCTTGCTGCATGGTGTTAGTTTTGGGATCCAAGTTGTCCATGGAAGAACAATGGATCGAGAGATTAGCTTCCTGGGAAGTTGGGCTTGGAGGTTTTTAAAGTGGCTGCCGTATGCTGCCTAGAACATCTGATTGGTTTTCCACTCGTGCAGTACCATCTTGGTCGGCCTTCAGACTATGTGTCTGAACTTCATGGTTGCAATGGATGGAAGTCGTTGAAGACTAGTTGATGGGAAAACAGAATGAGGAGAAGTAGGATACATATACACCTCAGATTGGGCAGAACAAACGTTGATACTTAGATCGATGATACCTGCATCTCAATTGATGCTGCAGAGAAAGCATAGGTTGAGAGATGCAACGGCCTGAAAGCAGGTAATTTGAAGTCAAACTAATCTTCTTAGACCTGGCTATCCGCAAAAGTTGGAATGATGCCTGCAGATTCATTAGCATTGAAGGGAAAAAATAAAGAAGACACAGAGATCTGAAAGCAGGCAATTATAAGTCACTGTAAACCTTCACATTGCCGCCTTCAAAAGATGTTCAAGCGTGACAAGGAGCTTCAACGCCTTCTTTGATATGGCACAACCTAGCCTAATTCATCTGCAGCAACAATGAAGGACAAAAGAATCAATGTATAGCTACTGCACTCATGTATCATAAAAAGCAGAGGACTAGTAGGAAGCTTGCAGCGAGGCTTCAAGACTATCAGAGAAGAGAGTGGACCTGCAGCCTCAACCAACAACGTACACTGAGAGACATACGGAAGAAGTGAAGGTACAGTTTGAAGGACTCTGGGTATAGCATAGCCATGTACCCTTGTTAGCTGAAGTAGATCATGACCTTGGGTAGTGAAGGGAGGAAACTCGCCTAAACTCGAGCCCCTTTCCCGTACCTAGCCACGAGTAACTAAGTCCCTTATCGTACCTGGACTTTCTTGATAGATTGATCAATCAATTTGCTGACATTGACCCACTCAGGAGGCGCTATACACATTAGCGGATAGTTGTCGAGGTCTTCCCCAGATTTCGTCAACATGCATCAACAGATCTGCCAGAACTCACAGCTTCCCTAAAGATGCAAGAACAGCTGGCACCCAGGAAACCCAAGTGTTCCTCAATTCCGCCTTCCATCCAGCCTCCGTAACCTGAAACGGTATCCAGCAAACATCACGCTCGTTGGCGTAATCACCATGACATATGTCTAGCTGCATAGACCTACAACCGTCGCGTCCTATGCCAAGCGTGAAAGGCCGTGGCTGAGCGGGACAATGGTCGAGCCAGGGATGATGGCGTTCGCGGCGCCAGAGATGGCTGTAAGTGTGAGTGAGTGTGAGCCCTGGTGATGGTGGAGTGGGGTTGTGCGATCCCGGTGCGGCTTCGTTATCTTGATTTGGTGGTGATATGAGCGAGTGATGTTCTATTGGGACGACGCCGATGATGGACGCGATCATGGAACCGATGGTGTCGTCTGGTGGTACCGGGCTGTCACTTGGAGACGGGGCAACAAGCGATTTTGGCTGCGCAGGCGTAGTGCTCGGCACCGAAGCTGTATTGTTGCTACGAGACGGCGCAGCCGGCTGCTTCGGTGTGTTTGGCTGCGGTGTATACACTGGAGCTTTCCGTGTTGGATGGACAGGTGCGACTAGCGGATTTGTCTGAGGTTGGGCCGTCGGCGTCACAATCACCACCGTCTTATCTGTGAGGTCACCTCCAGGCTTTAGGCTCAATCTCAGTACACTCCTTTCTGCTGCTTCTAGCTAGGTAACCTTCGAAAGCCGGAGCTGGCATATCAGAGTAGGATTATATGATAGCTGGGCCAATAGGTAGGTAGTTCGCGGTGATGATGATGAGGATATTTATTTTCGTCCTATGAAAACCCCCCAAAGGATATCAGGACGTGCTAAGCCAGCGCTTCATATACATGAATACGCCCGAAAACAGGTCGAAGGTTAGGTCTGGAGGGCCTTGTAGGTGACGGTGTTTAGAAAATCACCCCCTCCATATAAGTTGGCCACAGAAGTGTTCAAAAGGAGACTGACTCCTAAACCAATTTACATAAGGGAACTAATTTGTATAAGGGGAGGTCCAGATTATAGCATTTTCCAACGTCCAAATAGGACTCGTTCAGCAGCCTAAAAGACTAGATACAAGCCTAATAAACAAAGGTAACAAATAAAGAAATCACAGTACGAAGAACACAGCTAGCCTTGTCAAAAACAAGACAGTAAAGAACGTAAAAGAGGAAGAAAAAAAAGGTTTCTTGACAGTAGATGCAAATCCCTCCGTAGAACCCAGTGATATGTAGGAACTTTTTAAACTCTTTTGGGGAGGCCTGTAAGCGGCTCAGATATTCCCAGCCTTCTGACTGGTTGCGAGGGGGCCTTTTGATTTTGAAGGGCCAGTTCCATAGGTATCGGAATGACTTGCGACAATGGACCAAGTGATCTGGCGTCTTCTTCATGCCACAGCTGCAATCTACCAGTCAAAGTCCCCATGTCCTGTGCGTATTGCAATAAGTCGGTGGAGGATTGAGCGGGGGAGATCTAGCTCCTTTAGTGGCCTGCTTTCGGTGCAGTAGCAATTGAGATAACCTCTATTATCACAAACCTCCAAGATCTGAGCTGACGCTCTCTTTTTCATAGTGAGATGAATCATTTCCAGCTTCTCGGGCGCAAAGAAGATATTGTTATTGTTGCCCCACTGGATGGTTACCCGGACATCTTGTGCTATAAGTCTGACGTTATCCTCTAGGGTGCTGCTTGCTCGGTAGGAACATATATCGTTCTGCTAGATACAGCATATAAAGAACGGGGGAGAGTGGAGAACCCTGCGGGGTGCCACAGGCCACCGTGTAGAAAGCTGTTGTAGAGTCTTCTAGTGAACTCGCACATTTCTATCGGTAAGAAAACTCCTCACTAGATGAAGTAGTGCAATCGGCCACCCCTGTCTTTGCATTCTCCGTAACAAGCAGTT
>MU254037.1:0-34661 GCA_019669825.1 Calycina marina
ATTATATGAGCATTGGAGCTCTGGGTGGCGCTTGATATAGTTGTGAACCCAGAGCTTCCCAAGAATCTGGTTTGAGCCAGACACGTTTGGACAGCACTCACAAAAGAACAGTTCGGCCATCTCTCGCACTAGCGCTTGTGTAGGTGGTGGCAGACCTCGTGAGTCCATATCTAATATCCATTGTGATATAGTTAATTCCTCTGTAGGAGTCAGTTTCATGTTGGTTGGTGGTTTTGAAGCTTGAGATGGTGTTCCATTGACGCGACGCGTCAGTGTATTGTGAGGGACATCGTACGCTTTTGCTGAAGCCCGCACACTTCAAAATTTGCCTTGTTTATACGCAACTGTTGCAAGATCTAATCGTCCTCCTTTAGAAGCCATTTGGAGTTATGGTTGTTGAGTTATTAGATATTTAGACTATGTAGCATGTCTAGAATATTAAGAAGTGTTCCACTCGCCTATATGGTCCACTCGCATATAAACTACGTTACGTTACGCGGTGAGGTTAGGTAAGCAACCTACAAAACGTAAGGTCAGGGGAGCTTAAACTCTCCTGCCAGTCAAGTCAGAAACCATAGACTCAATACAACTGTTCATATAGCTTCCTTTCAGTATTTCCTGTGTCAAAAGGATTACTCGTTTAACAAATATTGACAGCCCACGGTTGGGAGTCACCTTATTACAATTTATAACACTCTAGTCCGAGGATCTACGCTGGCCCACGATATTCAATGAAATAAGAAGATTCGTCAGTAACGATAAAGCCAACGCAAAAGGGAACAACTTCTTGTCTTCGATCAACAAAGCCAGAAGATGCAATCCAACGGGCTACCAAGTATTGTTTTAGCGGTATCTCGAGATTATTGATCTCGCTTGATAAGATTATCCCGAGAAGTCGATTGCGAGTTTTAGAATTGACAGTATGGTTGGAATTGGGTTTCATAATTGGGTCTCCAAGGAGGTCAAGGTCTATATTCCGTTCCAGCAGCTTTTGGACTGGAATTTGACGATGAAGAAGTTCGCGACTGAAATATACGAGAGCTTGCAGGAGGCGCAGGCGGTGGCTAAGAAGGAACAGCGTTTCTGACCTATGCGCTATGAATTTATTGTTGCGGTAGGAAGTAGGAGACTCGGCATGATATTCCTTCCATACGTTTCTTTACTTAGAATATACTTGCCCTTCCTTGCGCTTGACCGAGTATGTCTAGTCCCAAGATAGAAGTAAGTTATCGCTCTTTCATTCACTGGAACAGAGCCCAACGAGTTGTAAATTGATCGACTGCACGACTAACAATATGAGCAACGTAAGCCTCATCGGAATCTGACGTCGACCAGATGGGCTTGGAACCCAGGTACAGTTTGACGTAAGGATCATGACAATGAATCAGAGGGCCAGCTCAAAGTGCCTTGCGCGAAAAGCATAAGAGCCATTGTACCTAGACATTTTAAAGCTCATAGTGAACCTGAAAATTTAGCGATTGTTATTGTTGAGCTATCAATACTCCTGAAACCAGCCATGGTATCATTACTACCTTTCCTCCAAAATCTCAACTTGGCGCAACTAAATTTATATAACTCAAGAGCAGGCATGATTTATTGGTAGCCTACAATTTATGCGTGGTATCCAGTGGTATTGGGTGTCTGAGTAGGAACAACTTCTGGGGCTTGTTGGTACTCGTGTCGGGAAGGCGAGTAGTGGTGTTGCGGTGGAGGAGTAGGCTGATAATGTATCTCTTGTGGCGAAACATATGGCTGTGCCGGTGAGTATGGCTGGGGTGCATATGGCTGCTGTGGTTGAGCAGCGTATGTTGGCTGTTGTTGATGTTGCACTGGGTTCATTGGAACAGACTGTGTTTCCAGCTTGGCATTTGTGACTGGTGCTGTATGGGACTTCTCAGCACGATGCTTGCGGAGTGCTATCGAGAACACAACGAGGACAATGATGAATAAAATCCTATGTTCGTTAGCATCCACATCAAGAGATCCTGAAGCGGGATACATACATCTCAAGAGCCGAGATCCCTGCTGAAGCGCTCATCATGGACAAGTATCCGTAGCTGGCAACATCGCGTTTGCCGAGGACGCTTCGCTTAAAACAGACTCCTCCATAGCCATCATTGTAGCATCCGTTGATAGTGGCCGGATAGATGAATGCTGCACGAGTTGCTGCTAGCGCCCCCATCGACGACAACCAGAAGACAATCATAAAAATGTCCAGTCCGAGGACTGCCCAATAGTTGTAGGCTGGTCTACATGGCGCAACGTGCGTGGTGAGGAGGTTGTAGCCCACGACGATCAATGTTGCTAAGCTGACGAAGAGAGCAAAGCACCATGACTATATCCAAAGTTAGTTTCTATAGAAGAGAAACGCGAAGTATGGCAGCTTACATTGTAAGGCACCCAATAGATACCATACGCACTGAGCCCCAAGACAACAATCGCCAGTACAGCTTGGATGATCCGAATAACAAAGATCCATTTTGGCAGCGTAACCACGTGGGGTTCCATGTCTTTATCTGATTTGACTGCAACTTGATGGCAGATTGATATACAGACCTTTCCAATTGATCCAACGCAGGAAGTGCTTGTAACATCTTATACATTTATATGGCCTGATGAGGCTCTTCAAGACCTATAAGCCAAGACGGGAGGTGACTTTCAGCTAGATTCAGCTGCCGCTTGGCTTTTCGCTTTGGCGCTCCCAATACAGCCTCGAACTATTTTATACTTGAAGCCAAGCTTCCCAAAATAAGGAAATGAACACCGATCACCTGTGAGCCTTCGGACCAACAGCATGAATTCTATTAATTGGCACACATCCGCCTGAGCTTCAACAAAGGTTCATAATCGGTATTAAATTGACGGCTTGAAAATGAGGAGGATCTAATACTAGCACTAAAAGCAAGGCTGTGCTTGAAACTGTTAAGAACGCAATCAGTTCACCAAGGCAGATTTGTACCACTGGCACCACTAATGGGTATGAATTGGGAGCAGACGCGGGAGGCAATATCGTCACCGCCAGCACCAGACTGCCTGTAGAAGAGCCAAAGCTATACCCGCAGAGTCTGAGTATGCTAGCATAGATTCCGTTCTGCTCGTTGCAGGAGTTGTGATGACAGCCAAAGAGAATGTCTGCAAACGCATGAAACAGACACAGTGAAGAAACATCGGCATTCTTGACCAGCTCACCCATGCTCTCAGCTTTCATACATATTCTTGATCTTGCCAGTAGTAACTAACAAGTGAATATTTCCGATTAATGACTCCTATGATCCGCGATTAAAGTCCTGACAGGTTATCAAGACCGAACGACAGATCGGTGTCAGTGAGGAATAAGCGTATGTGATAACTCGGAATGCAATCAAGTACCCACGGGAAGCTCAAGGTTTATGGGGTCTACAAAATATAAGTAGAGCTGCGCCAGTCGCCTTCCATGGCAAGTGTCGGATGTTTCGATGTTGAAAAGTAGATAAAAGCTTTTAAGATTCCATTCAGCTCGGCTTGAAGGACTAAGAAGCGTGGTACAGCTCAACTCGGGCTCAGTATTCGTCTGATCCTCAATATGAGTCGGGTAACTGAGATTCAATGCTGTACTCCGTAGAATTTGAATTTCAAGGGATGAAAACACTTCGAAAGAGCCAAGTTAAGCTAGGGAAGGTGGCTCGATATGGCTGATAATCTACCCTACTTCTCTTATACTAAACAGTAGGTAGCAAGCTACATTAGTGCAATCTCTTCATGCTACTATTAGGCAAATCAAATTTCCAGATGCATAAAACCTTGTGATAGAATGAAATTGAATCCGAGCAACAGCTAGTTACAGTAACCAAGTCAAATATCGTTCTAGAAATGTTAGCGCAGGTGTGCCACTATCGGCTATATCAAGTCACATCCCTAGCTACTTCCTACGGATCGAGTACCTGCGCGTGAACCATTGATGGTGCCCCCAGTTCTATTCATGCTCTATACAAGATGGTGGCATTAAACATTGTCAAGATATCTAGTGCTCGGCTCAAGGATCTGGGTCCCAACATGGTTGAGGTCTTCCCTAAGTATGCCTTGCTCCAGTCAAGCCATTGTCTCTACGCCTAAGTAGCTCTACGGAGTATGTTAGCAACTCGAAGTGGGCGGAACATCAGGTATTGGAGTGTAGTAAGTGACCCATTTTCTTCATGTTACGTTCTGCAGCTCTAGTGATTTCTATGTGCCAGGTATTTCGCATCCCATCGTGCTTTTGATCTTGCTAAATGACATGGTATCACTGCAAAAGAGTTTGTAAGGAATACGATCACTCTCCGAGATTATCTCATTGGTCGAAATGGCGGTGCTGCGCATCGTATCATTCCGGAATTTGTCACGCTCAACAAAGAAGCAAAGGTGGAATTTGTGAAAGCCAATGCCACAGAGCTGGCAGAAGTCGATCGAGTATGCGACACACTTATCAAGGAGAAGTCTATTACCCTGATCATCCAGAGTCAGGGAAATCTAACCTTGAAGGGGCGAGATGGTACGCATTGCATTTTCGGCCCGCCACTATGCTAATATGCAACTGCAGAATCTCCCGAAAGACTCGATCGAATATTCACGCTTAACTTCTACTCGCACATGCGAATTCTTCATAACCCCAGCACGCTCCTCCAAGCTAACGCCCAAATACCTCCTCAATACTCGCGCTCCGTCTCTATCTTGGGTGCTGGCCACGATGCACGCATAAACTCCGATGATCTCGATCTCAAAACCTGCTTCTCACCCGGCCAATGCGCAAACCATACTATTGTCATGAATGACTTTATGGCTGAGGAATTTTCGAAGAGGAATCCAGGCACGACATATAATCACTCATTTCCGTCCGTTGTGAACACAGGTATCTCGAGAGAAATGCCAGTATTGGTCAAGTGGTCGACGAAGATCTTTATGAAGCTAGCTGCGCCGTTACTTGTTGGAGAAGAGGAGACCGGAGCTAGACAGTTGTTCATTGCGACCAGTGGAGTGTATTCGCCGAAGCAGACTGCAACTGGCGACAGAAGTGCTGGCATGAAAGTGCCAGACGGACTCAAGATCATGACTGGCTCTGATGGCACGGTGGGAAGTGGGGGCTACATCGTGAACTGGAATAATGAGATCACAGGGAAACAGAGCTTGTTGAATGAGTATAGGGCGAAGGATACAGGGAATATTGTGTGGGATCATACCATGTCGGGTTTCGAGAGGGTGCAGAAGCTGAACAGAGACAAATCAGCCCCACAAGGTTCTTCTACATGATAAAACACTCATCAGGCTATCGATGGCTAAGCGAAGAAAGCCATGTCAACTACATGTCAGGAGTTTGGCAGGTTTTGAAGTGTTTTTGCAAGGGAAATGCTACTCAGTTATTCATCAGATTGCAATATCACTTTGAACTATCAATACATACGTCCGTCCATGTGCACCCATCATATGTATAGCTTATAGCTACCTGCGGCCAATTGATAGTCAATGGAAGAAGTGCACCAAGTCTACGCACCTCGATGGAGTTGATAGGCCCGATCGATGCTTGGAAATCTGACTTGGGGTAGTATGGAGGAGTATGATCAAAGTAAGATGGAAAGAAAGACAGCACGGGAAAATTATTTGCAGAAACAGCAGAATCATATCGAAACCTGGGGGGGAAAGTGTTCCGGCTGGCATACCGGTTGATCCTGTCGAAAGCTCAAGTGTCAAAGAGAGAGTAAAAGTCAATCGATTGTATTTGGACCAGTAGCTACGCTACGAATCGATAAGAAAAGACAAAGGAAAGGAAAAAGAGATCTCAGGACGGAGCTTTCACGTAAGGTAATGTCTGTCTCGCTAAGGTGCGCTAGTCTCACCAACCCGTGTTCTCGTGATCTGGCGAATGGCCGTTGCGTGTCGTAACAGAAAGCAGAGGGCAGCAGGAGAATATCACCTATAAAGCACCGTTCAACAGCATCTGCAAACTCGATTTCGGCTCGATGAATGCTGTGGGTACAGCAGCTGCAATCGAATTGTCTCTTTAACGCCCCTTTAAACGAATCCGCCTCCGAATCAGAGCTTTCGCCCAACTCTTGGCGCCGTACAATAGCTACGAATACACAAGAGGAAGATACAACAGATATCGATTTGATAGCAACATCCCATGCTCTAGTAGATGCGGGTCTCTGCTAAGCCGCCCTTTCTCGACAGAGGTGCGACCAACTTTACTTCTCCATCCGAGTTCTCGCGTACTTTCGAATACAGCCGACACTGTACGACGCTCTCTACTCTACAAGGCCGCACCTATCCACGGCGTAACTGAGGGGCATGTTTTACCGAGCTTCCGGTGCTTCCTCTCAACCGTTGCGATACTCGAGCCTGGGTTGTTTGTACTCGACTACAACCTTTGTCTCGGCAATTCAGCTACAATATGTTCTGGCAGAAATCCGACTTTGAGCATGAGGCGCTGAAGGATTATGATAAGAGGAAAATGCATTGGTCTCCGAGACCACACGAAGGTGTATGCAAGGAACTCGTTACACCGGAGCCAAATTAAGAGGCACCCCTAGCCACGCCCTTTTGGCCATGTACTTAAATACTAGGCTTATTGCTCTGCTACTCGTTCCAGCTTGGTTTTCTAAGTTTTCCCCCTAGGAGACAGCACCCTTAAAGCTAGCATTTGGCCAGTTGGCAGTACATGGACGGCTCAACATTTATACTTAGGTGCTAGGCTAAATTGAAACTTGTGGAGGAAACCAGAAGAGTAAAGGAGAACATACTACCTGAGGGATAGGTATTTGGCTTAGGCAAGAAGGCTCACAGTGTTACATAGCCTCTGGCTGATAAAGCACTTAAATAGAACAAACAAAGCAAACAAACAGTGATTGCATTTTGAGATCAAAAATAAAGGGAAATGAAGTGAGCAGCAGCAGGATTCATCTGCAGAACAGAGAGGAAGTTAAAAAAAAAATGATAAAGTGGTATACCAGGACCCTGATTACTCCCCAAAATCCCCCCCCCCCCTTAACTTCAACACGCGAATTTTCAACAGTCAGCCATGGAAACCCAAAGTCAAGAAGCGAAATCATCCCAGCTACTGATGCTATGAGGACATCTCAAAATCTCAAAATACGCGCTACCGCACGGATTTATAAAGCGCCATGTTCTGCACTCTATACGCGAATGAACGGCCATACTCATCTGAGGGAACGCCGGCCAGCCAGTCATAAGTTGACCGAATTAGAAGAGGAAGTACTTCTTCGATATATACTTGAGCTAGATTTACGAGGATTTGCGCTTCGACTTGCTGGTGTTGAAGATATGGCCAATCTACTATTAAAACCTCGAGGGCAAAACCCCGTAGGAAAGCTCTGGGCCCATCGATTGGTACAACGGCAACCACAATTAAAGACGCGTTTTAATCGCGTTTACGACTTTCAAAGGGCTTTATGCGAAGATTCTGAGCTTATAGGCGCGTGGTTTCGACTTATTGCGATTATGCGGGAGAGATATGGCGTTCTAGACTGATTTTTACCACTTCGATGAGACGAGGTTTATGATGGGTATGATTCGCGCTTCTATGGTCGTTACACGCGCCGATCAACATGGCAGAGGCAAAGCAGTTTAACCAGGGAATCGAGAATGGGCTACAGCGATTATATGCACAAGTGGTGAGGGCTGGACACTGCCTCCATTTTTGGTAGCTCAAGGGAAGAACCACCTCGCGAATTGGTACACTGAGGGGGACCTGAGAACGATTGCGTCATCAAGCCGACAAGTAATGGATGGACAAACAATGAGACGGGTTTCGAATGGATTAAATACTTCAATAGGTATGCTGCTACTCGGACGAAGGGCACATACCGAATGCTTGTCTTGGACGGGCATGAGAGTCACGAATCGGCCGAATTACAAGATCATTGCAAGAGCCATAATACTATCACTCTTTGCTTGCCTCCTCACTCGTCTCATCTTACCTAGCTACTCGATGTAGGGTGTTTTAGTGTGTTAAAACGGGCATACAGTCGACAAATCGAGACCTTTTTCAAGGCGCAAATCAACCATATCACGAAGGTCGAGTTTTTCCTTGCCTTTAAAGCAGCTTTCAAAAAGTCTTTAACTGCCGCAAACGCTCAGGTTGGATTCCGCGGAGCTGGCCTAGTGCCTTTCGATCCTCAGGCTGTTCTTGCAAAGCTTGATCTCCATTATACGGCCTCCATCTCCTCCTCTACCTCCACCGGCCGACGCTGAACCTTGGGTCTGCCAGACGCCTTATAACCCCACCGACGCCCTCTCGCGAACGACTTTTGTGAAGCAAAGGATTGTCCGACACCGGGGAAGCTTGCCAACCCCTCTTTTTGAGACAGTCCTTCCATTAGCGAAGGGTACAAAGCAATTAGCCCATGAAACAACCCTTATGTCAGCTGAAATACGTACCCTTCGAACAGCAAATGAAGCGCTTATCAAGCGTCGTAGGGCTAAAAAGAACCGTATTCGGCAGGAGGTGCACTTAAGGTAGAGGATGCACACGGTATTTTATCTTAGCAAGAAGTAGATTAGCAGGTTCGACGCGACTTACGTGCGGAGAGGGGAAATCAGGTCGAGGGATAACCGTCTAAAAGGCGCTGTGGTACTTGCGTAAATACTGGCCATAACGCACGAACTTGTTCGATAGAATCCAGAAGTATCTAGCTCTTCAGAATTCAACTTGTAAAAATTTAGGTATTTTTATTGGAGTTACTATCTAGGTTTGAAGTTCCATGCCAAGGAAAAGTGATCAGCATCCTGATAAACTAGGTGACAGGATAAAAATTCATCGCCAGAAGGAAATCACCTCCAGCAACAGAGGGAAACAAAGAGGGTCACATGAGGAACTCCTTTCGATAACTCATTCTGAGATTCTTGGAAACTCGAAATGGTTTCCCTTCGAAATACTATACGCACTGAAGTGAACAATGTCGTCTGAAATCCCACTCTTGGACTAGGGCTGCTTTCCACGTGATAAATCGTTGCATTCCATTTCCTGCGTATTTCCACTCCACTGTAAATGTACGACTAGCATCATATTTTAGAAGCTGCAGGATCCTTTAGACATACTACACGACTGTTGACCTCAATTGTGGAGGTGATATTCCTCAGCTCAACGCTTATGTAGCAGCTTCCAAGTTCGTGTCGCTGAAACTTTATTGATGTGCGACTGCTGGCAAGCGGAATCGTGATGAGCAACATGAATGTCAAACGAGGAACGGTTCCCCCAGAAGCCCATAACGCTAGACGAGCTCCCAAGTCAAGAAATGGCTGCCTTCGGTGCAAAGCCAAGCGTCTAAAGTGCGATGAGATGAAGCCAGAATGTCTTCAATGCACTCGAAAGAAGGTTGTCTGTCCTGGTTTCCAGACTAAGCCACTGATCTGGTCGACTAAGCATGAGAAACACATGGGAACTGGCGCGAGCAAACTAGCATCTCATCCAGTATCGCCCTCGGCAACACTAGTGGTATCACCATTTCCATCAGCGGCACCAAATATGCCAGAGGAAGAAGAAGACACGGAACGCCATACTAGTATCTCATTGGAAAGTCATGGCACCAGGCAGGTTGACGAGCCTGCTTCGCCGGTGGCCGTTTCTCCTGTCATATCAATGGCATCCACCAATTCAAGAGGAGAGCAAAGCACCTTCACGGACAGTCTATCAGCTATTCGGCAACAGCTGCACCGCTCCACCGTGCCAGAGTTCCTCCTATACCTACCCACGATGCTTGTGGAGTACTACTTCAGCTACGTCTGCCAGATATTCTCGTCATTTGACGGATCGCTCAATCCGTTTCGATCCACTGTTGGAAAGCTGTGGGATGGCTCAGCGCCAATCTACTATGCCATTCAAAGCATGGCAGCAGCATATCTAGCCAATCACTTTCCGCGGATGCTACCCGTTGGGGTGCAGATGCAACGAGAGACGTACAAGTTCCTCTACCAAGCTCAACGAGATGGTCTTCCTAATTCAGAAAATTTGGACAAAACACTTCTTACAGTTCTGCTTGTCGGCCAAACAACTGCTTGGCATAACCCGAGCGATTTGGGATTAGTTCACCTGAAAACTGCTAAAAGACTGCATCGCAAGAGATTGGAGCAGCAAGCTTTAAAGACTGCCACTGAGAGTGACATCCGGGTGCACCGACAGAATAAATTCTTTGAGCAGTGCATTATGTACTGGGATATGCTCGCAGGATGCGTTGAGGATGATGTAGATGAACTTGGTTTCGAGACAGAAGACTACTTGGGACCTCGTGTAGAAGAAGTCACAGATGCAATGACTGAAGAATCCCGTGTCTTTCCACATCCTTGGATGGGAGTGGCTCCGAAAGCACAGATTCTTTTTGCCAATGTTGGACGGCTTATTCGGAAATATCGTAAGTTAGTAGCACAAGACGCTGCATCGGCGAATTTCTTGTCACTTGATCTTGGATTCGATATTGCCTACCCAGAAGACTCGCTCGCTATGGCCGGGATTCTAGCTAGATCTCAATCGCTAGAGGAGGAGCTGTTGGCCTTCGAACCTCCATCTCTTACGAACCTGGTCGATGCTGGCGACGAGAATACGCCTGTGCAGCAATACATTACACTTGCAGAATGTTACCGGTGCGCAGGACTACTCCAACTATATCGGATATTCCCAGCCCTCCTGCACAAGCGAATCCCAGTGTTCGGAAGCAACTTTGAGCATTCGGAGCCCAGCGATTTCTCCAGCCAGCCGACATTCGACTTCCTCCCCATTCCTGCACCACAGACAGCAGATGAGTTTCTCGTCTCCCTCGCGATACATGTTGTTTCACTACTTGAGAAACTTGCGCCAACGTCTGGAACTCGTTGCTTGCAGCCTATTGTGGTGATTACTGCCGCAGTGGAACTACGCTTCTCATCTAGCGCGAGTGTAGATCCAGCGTCTGCCTTCATTCCCGCAAACCCAATATTCAGCAGCCTAACGAATCGGGAGATTGACATAGCAACAGCCAGGAGATTTGTTGTCACTAGACTCCAGGAATTCCAGCTTTCTTTACCTGCTAAGCCGATCATCAAGGCTCTGGAACTGATCACAGAGACCTGGGAAAGATCAGACCTTGGGCAAGATGCTTACTGGATGGACGTGATGGCTGACATGGGTTGTGCTTCAATCTTTGGGTGAAATGACGAGGGATCTTAGAAACACGCCCTTCTAGTCTCTCAGACTGCCTGTAAAAGTCACAGGTTGTATCCGTGACAGGGTCAAAAACATCAGAGGATAAATTCTGATGCTTTTTGGCAGTTTGGAACTAAGAAAGTCCAGCTTTTGTCTCGAGAGGCAGAATCGTCATGAGGGTTCTCCCAGCTAGATCGATACGCAGCCGTTCAAGACAGCTGCCATCAGCATATAGCGTATAGCATAAATTCGTTATCTCTGAACAAATACCACGCCCGGATACTGCAGTATCCTCAGGACGCAGCAACCGCAACCGCATCCAACTCATGTCATCCTACCTGAACGCATACGGCTCGCTGAGATTCTCATGGTCGTTCTGCCCTCAACTAACTACGAGCCTATGCTCCGCAGGATTCCTCGAGCCCACCCACAATGAATATCGCCCTCTCCCATACTCATCAGTTCACACGCCCTCTGCAAGTCTGGCGCTCCAGGTTTAGCAAGCGAATCTCTGCCGATCATATTGCTCAGTTGTAGGAAGGTATGAAGCTGCGTCTGTACGCCTGTCCTAGAATAAGGAGCTCGGGCCATCATTTGGCTAGAAATCTTAGCTATAATCCCGATCGTCCTTGTCAACAAGTTACTATATGTTTAGTGGTATATATTAGGAGGAAAATCGTACAGTGATGTTGGAGACATCGATAACCCGATGCTGTTGAAGCAACAACATATGTGCATTCACGGCTTCCGATTGGAGAGACATTGTATTTAGAATATAGAAGCATGAACTAACTTCTTCACAAACCTCCTTGATCTAGTCACCCCTACCTCTCAATAAAGTTGATTTTCGACATCTTTGCGCTTAAGAAGTCGAAATTCAGTCCAGTGTCTTTCACTTGTAAATATCTTGGACTTCAGGGTGTATATAAGACACCAAACTTCAGCGTCTCTCACTCAACAATACGCTGCACTACGCTGGATTTACACTGAGCAAGTTAAGCTATGGCATCTTTAGAGCATCTAAATCAGGAGTACTGAGATTGCGACGCAGGTATCGTCTGCCGATGCAATTTCATATCTTCACCATGGGCAGCTTCACTCTAAGCACCCAAGTACCTTTGATGCCAATTTTCACACCGCATAGCTCGAAGCACTCGCATTATCGTTCCAATGTGTTTTATACAGGCAAGCAGCGTATACATTTGAATATATAAAACTTGTATTGGTAAGGAAGTCGAAACGCCTACTGGCGGAAGGGGTATCTATCGCAACAAAGTAGAACACCAACTAAATAGTCGACATAGATGACCTCCCTTGCCTTTAATCCAAACGAAGGATGGGCGTCACTCCAGAATGCTCCAACCCTTACTCCCCTACCCATTACGACTCAGCTTGGCTCCATACTCCCTCTGTAGTGTTTCCTTGCACCACATCAAACGCTGATACTGACATTCTTTCTCTTATCCGCCTCCTCAATCGTGAATCCAAACACCAGCCTGAACAAATCCTTCAAAAACGGATATTGTCCACTCCTCATCATCCAACTTACGCTCTTCGCTACATCAATTGCCGACACCTTCTTTCCAGTTGCTGGCAACGAGCTCGCGCTCCTGAACGTCGAGTCGGTGAGTACTAGATTCCGATATGACGCCAACAACGTCCCATGTGCAGGTAATGCTCCGAACGCTCCCGCTGGGAGGGATTTCACGAAATTCTGGAGAGCAGGGGGGTCAGATCGGTTTGAGGTAGCTGATGTAGGTGCTGTGCGTGTGAAGCCGACGTTCAGGGCGGCTTTGAGGATGAGGACCTTTAGACGGGTGAGATTGATGTCTTCATCTGGGCGGGTGGTAGAGGTGATGGTGCTGGTGGATTGTTGACTTCCTTGGGAGTATGACGATGCGGTACTAGACCAGCGTGCGTTGGAGGCCCGATTGCCCTCTGTCCCTAGCACGAGAATGTTTGGGATGCTAGGACTATTTTCTTCCGGTGAGATGGGCGTGTCTTCGAATTCGGTTGTGGGTGTTTCTGGATTCCAACCCGGGGTAACTGGTTCCTTGTATCGAGCTTGCCGACCATTGTTTCGCGTGGGCGGTGGGTGTATGGGGTTTTCTGGGACAGATGATAGACTGTCTCGTTTAGAAAGAACGGAAGATGGACGTTCTGAAGAGCGGCTCATTTGGTCTGATACGATGGAGAATGTTGTCTGTGACGCTCGCGGTGTCCCTCGCTCTGGGCGAACTTGTGTCCAGCCTTCTCGGAACAAATCGCAAAGCTCCCAGCAAGACTGTACTGCTGAGCCAAGCAGCTCTTCGTCGGCTGGTTTCCCGTCCTTCTTATTCTGACGAAGACTGAAAAGCATTTCGGCTAACGACCAGCAGGCTCGCAGCAAAGCATCAGTTTCCTGGGCAAGTTCATTTCGTTGCTTCATTAATCGATGGCATAAAGTGATGTAGAAGTCTAGCGTCCTTTCACGGAACGCCTCGGGTAGGTTTCTGTCGTGTGTATTGTAAAGATGGTTGTTCAGTTCGAAGCTGACTCTCAGCACTGAATCTGCGAACTCATCGTTCCTCTGCCGAACATCGAATAAAGCTTGGCAAAAGTCTCGACACATATCAAGTGTTGGTCGAACATAGAGGTCATGATCTTCATCCCGTCTCTCGTAAAGCTGCTGACACAGTTTCCAACAACACTTCCATGCTGTTTCGTGGGCATCTCCTGTGCCGGAGTAGCTGAATATCCGTTCTCGGTGAATTGAGCTCAAGCTTGCTAGTGTGTTGCACAATGTCCAGCATTCGTTCAATGCCGTCTTCAGTGCCTGAACTTCCGCATCGGCATTATGCGTCGGAATCTGGTCAAATATGTCTTCCTCGCGCTGCTCTTCGGGAATGCCTGCAAACCATCAGTAGTGCAGCTGGTGTCTAAATTGCGATGACAAACCTTCAAGACTAGATAAGCTTGATGATCGACCGCTAGCCAGAGCATCCACTTCTTGACGTGTTTGAGCTCGGGGCGTAGGAGCCTCCATGCTCTTCACTGGAGGTACATTCGTGGATATTGCTGGCGGTGACCTTGGTTGCGTCTAAAAGGAACTTAGTGACCTGGAGTCACAACCAATAGTTTTCTACTCACCTTGTCCTGTGGAACATCAAGATCAACTTTTATGACTGGAAGTTGAATGTCACCTTCTTGATAGGGAGTCGGGGTGTATCTGTCGGGCATTCTGGGTACTGATATTTCTGGGGGTGAGTGGTGCGGAGTGGAAGCATTCGAGAATCTAGGTGGTGATGTCGGAGCACTCTCGCTGCCAGGCTTTTAAATATCAGTAAGGTGGTATCTTAATTGACGGTATGTGTCCCTTACAAACTTCATGTAGCCTTCGGGCGCATGGATTACAGATACCGATTCATCGTCTAGTGAAGATCGTAGATGGTCTGGTAGGTTTGTGCTTAGTCTCTTCAGCTAGAACATGCGTAAGCACCCTTCAATGTAGAACTTAGAGGCTTTCTTACAGTTTGAAACGACCCCGAAGACTGTATGCTATTCGGAGGAGACATTTGTGTTTCGCGAACATCCTCTGATGCTTCATCCTCTATCTCCGTTGCATCGGTACCATTCGAAGTCACAGGTGACGGGCCAACTGTATCACTTGGGCTAAACATTGTATTCGACTGCCGATCAAAGGCGTTAGGACGGAGTGAGGAGGATTCCGAGGAATTGCGCGCCGACCTTTGTAAGTCAGTCTCTGTCACACAGTGGTAGAGCATAAATGGCTCACATATTCTGGAAACGAGGAGAGCTTTGTGCTGGGGAGTCTGGCGAGAGGGAAAACTCTGTGTACGGGGAGAGTGCGGACATTATGTTTCCTGGCGACAGCGGATTTTCCAAAGCCATTATCGGGAGCCTTACACGCAACAGGTCCTGTTGCATGTAAATTGATCGAAGTTGTTTCGGGGGACGATTATGAGGACAGAGAATAAGGTAAACCGCAACAACTTTAGGTCGGTCTGCGAAGAGGCTACAGCTCTGACGGCCGGATGCCTTCAGGCCCCTGGTGGCTCGCCGACACCTAGTCAAATCAGCAAGCAAAAATAGAAATGCTTGATTAGGTGCCGAGCTCTCAAAATACAGAAGCACAACAGCAAATATTAGAAGACCATGGCGGACAGCTATAGAAGTATGATGAAGTTTAGGAGAGTGTGCAGAAGAATCTCAGTTGAGTTGAGGCTCTAGCTGTGCCGACGACTTTCTGTACACTCTGGTGCTCTGCAGTCGTCCGCCTAGTCTAGAAAGCTTGGAGTAATCAACGTCTCTGAGCTTGGCAGGTATCCTTGTCTCCAGGGGGGAATGGTGTAGGGTACAGTGAGGTACAGTGAGGTACAGTGAGGTCCAAGAGCGAATAGAGAGCTACCGGTGTGGTGTCTGCGCGTGAAAGTGCAGATAGATTGAGAGGTAAAGTTAGACGTGACCAGTGAGGAGACGGTCTGCGCGTGTCTCTGGCGTGCGGACGGCATAATATCTGCATAACTTCATTCAAGTGAGCGCTTAAAAACTGTACTCGGCTTGTCTCGATCCACTTGTACCACCAATCACTGTTGTCACCTCCCAGTTATAATTGTTAACCCCTCGTCTTAGCGTACCTGATTATCGGGTTCACAATCGGCCTTCAAGTTGGAGAAAAGATAGCTCCCAATGAGACCTGTGTTACTTTTGCCGGAGAGAAGACCGCCGTCAGTCAATTTAGATGACTGCCGAGAGACGAGGTGGCTTGTGACTTGTATTTGCGTCGCTCACGACCAACGACCAACCATCCTTTGGCCATAATCAAAGAAGCTTGAACATCAGAATCCCAAGAACGGGATAGATGCGGGCGGGGCCGTTGGGGCGTTCTTGTGTTCTCGCTGTCACACCAGGCCTGATCAAAGTCGATCAAACCAGCAAACAATCGCATCCATCACGCCAGCTCGATGCTTCAGACACCTTAGCCGCTACTTAGAGGTAAATCCGAGCAAGACCACAGCTGGCATCGCGCCTGCAAAATAAGCGATGGAGATATTGGCGTGCCATGGCGCTGGGTCGTTGGTCAATTTGTGCCTCTGGCTTGCCTTAGCCTTATGTTGCATCGTTGTCGTGTCCAAGCTACCTATACACCGTTCCACAACGCAATTGATGAGAGCATGCATCAGCGAACTCTTTCGTTGATAACGAGTTTCATAGGGGGCTGCCAGGCACTTGATTTGGTCGTGATAAAAGCTTGTCTGTGTACTCAAGCGAAGATGTCGGATGACTTGATGGCCACGATCATCTCAACTCGCTGCTCCGTCTTTTCGACCAACACCCATACACAGACTAGTGTGTAACGGTGTAGTCTACGTAAGAAAGGGCCTCCTTCAGCCACTCCTTCAAAGAAAGTCCACGAAAGTCAAGTCCCCACATCTACGTGATCTATGCATACTGCGCGCATAGGCGCTTCGGTCGCCAATAGTCCTATCAAATAAAAACCTAATGTCACGCAGACTCGCCGTCGATATGTTAGTTGCTGCTACCTCCCAGGCAACCAACGTCAACTCCAGTTGCGGAATATGCCTGCCCTAACAAAGTATGGAGCAATAGAAGAGGACGTGGTTGTATTTCCGCCATGGTCTATGCGTTGGACCTGCGGTTGGGAGGCGCAGAGCACTAGAAGCTGTTCACTGGGACTTTGGGAACAATAATTGCGAGATGAGCGCGCTTCCATCGGCAGCCAGCGGGAGCGCATGTAATTGACAGAGATCCTTCCGTAAGATTCGTATAATATTGTATTGAGACCAAGCGGGTCATTAAACTCGACCCAAGCTTCCTCATTAGAGGCTTCATCACTCCCCCCTTTTCGTAAACGCCTACCATGCAACGTATATTTGTTTTATCCCAAACGCCTGTTCTACCAACACGAAACCCGTCTATTCCAGCGCACTCTTCTTTATGTTTCTGTCTGCCGGGTTGTACCTATGCATGGTTAGCAGTCGCCCGCAGTTGAAAGGGATCGTAAAGTGATGGCACAATTGAGCATACTTCAAGAGCTTCTCGATAAGATCGACGTGGGTCATGATCATACGCCGACAACAGTATCTCTTGCATTCTAGCTCATCCATGGCTTCTCTGTTGATGGTTAGCTATGTTGAGCTTCTGTTGGCTGCGATGGAAGGTAACCAACCCATCACCTTTCCCCTCGTCGATGAGCTTCAGATACCGTTCCCAGAGATCTCCTATGACCTTTTTCTCCAAGTCAGTGGCACGTAGCATAATCAATGGGGAGCTTGCCGTACCTTGCCGCAAGAAAAGCAGCGGACTGGAATAATCATGTTGCTGTGTCTGTCGCTTTTTTTAATATGCGTAAAGCTTGCGCGCTTGGGTATGAAGACGTATAACTGTAGATGCAGTTGTATCAAACGATCAAGGAACGAAGTAAAAGTACCTGTTGCCGGGGAGTAAGAAGGCTGAATGAAATCTGAGACCTAAGTGGGGCGAGTGGGGCATCCTTTCTGAGCCTCGCGATAAAGTTACTTATTTTTTTGAGAATTCCGGTGAGTAACAACAGACAGTTCACCACGCTCGCCTTTGGACAGCTCTAGTAGTCACAATGTCTTCAGGAACGGTGGAGCTGAAGCGAAAGAGATTAGGACCGAATCTGTCGGAAAAGCATAAATCAGGACCCCCAATCGCCCCGATATTTGGCTGGGATGCTGCATTCGAACTGCCAGAGATTGTCCCTGGTACGTGCTATACCAACAGATTTCGTTCATGGAAGGAAAAAAGCTAATGCTGTGCCGTTTAGGAGAAGAATTAGTAGCGTATGATATGAGTGGCCAACCGATCAGTGGAACAGGAGTAGACGAGTGGAAGTGTAACGGAGAGATCAAGGAACAGAAAGAAGAGACTGAGAGACAGAGAGAAGAAGTTCAGTTATACGAAGCAAGGCAGCAGCCAGCATGGAATGTGTCGAGCTCTATTGGAGGCCGAATGATTAATGCCGATCCGGTTTTCACACAGGACGAAAAGTGAGGTTTCCACCTGTACTCTAATCCTCACTCTCGCTAATGACTACAGATTTCTCATATTAGCGAACAGATCCTCGATCAGTGTCTATTCTACATCAAACTCGCTCCTTACTACCACGTTAATACCTAAAGTGGATGTTGTTAAACGGCCAAATGCAAGAATAATCGCATACTGTATCTCGCCGACCAACCCAGATCACATTTGGGTAGCATTTGCAGATGGAGCTATATACTACATCAACTGGATCTCCGGGGAAGGCGCTGACGAATTCTGGACATTGTCTTCGAATGGATGCATTCATATGACTGTAGCCTCCATGGTCTCTGGAGGACGGCGCCGCGATGTTGTCTTTGCGACTGAGCTGCGATCAGACAAGGCATGGCGGATTACAGCTAATGAGCTGTCTCTACCAGGAAGCAAGTTACCGTCGGCTTCAATCACGATATTCACCTCTACGCAGATGGTCAACTACCTGAAGTCGGCCAATGAAGGAGAAGTCCTAGTGGCGACAGCAGAGAAAAGCATTATGCTCGGTTTCCTGGCCACTGATAAATACGAAACGCTGGACAAGATCAGATATGAGTTCCGTGTATTTGACTCATCAGCTTTCATTTCTGCAATCGACGTCCGGTGCTCAATTCCTCACAAAGAGGATGAAGAAGATGAAGTCGTCGCTAAGAGAAAGGGCAAGAAGCAAAAGCAAAAGCAGAAACCAAAGCCAATTGTGGATGTTGTTGTGGGAGATGCTAAAGGTTCCATCTTTGTACATAACGATCTCCTCCGAAATCTCCTCAACAAGGAAAGGCTGAAGCAAGAGTCAAACATCAGCTTACTACCCCAAAAATTGCACTGGCATAGACAAGGCGTACAGACTGTGAAGTGGTCGCTTGATGGTGAATTTACCCTATACTATATGTGAAAACAAGCTAACTTTCAAGGTGCCTACATAATATCTGGTGGTTCAGAGACAGTCCTGGTACTTTGGCAACTCGACACAGGAAGGCATCAATTCCTTCCCCATATGGCTGCCACCATTCAGAACGTAGTTGTATCACCAGCCGGAACCTCATATGCCGTTCAACTGAAGGACAATTCAGCAATGATTCTTTCTACCGCGGAGCTGAAGGCAACCTCCAACGTTGCAGGGATCCAAAGCAGCGTACTCGCTCACGAGGAATCAATAGAGGTTAAAGTTCAACGGGTGGAAGATGAACCTCTGGCACACTCTCTTTTCCAGCGAACACCTGCTACGATAAACCCCTCAGATCCATCGCAGCTCCTTGTTGCCGTGGGGCAGGAGCATGAACTACACCCCATCAAACCGCTGGCTTTGAAGAGGCCATATCTCCAAACATTCGACCTGAAAAACGCTCGAAGCGTGGGCCGTCAGGCTTTGACTCGATCCAACATCACTAATATAAATGTGGCCCCGGGCTTTGGAAGGATGACAGAGCCGACAGTGACACATATGAAGCTTTCTTTCGATGGAAAATGGCTAGCTACGATCGATGAATGGACACCGTCTGAAGCAGATCTAGAGCATATTCTACATGCTGGAATGGACGGAATTGACGAGCGCTGGAGAAGGCGAGAGGTTTGTTTGAAGTTCTGGCAGATGGGCCAGGGCGAGGTATGGGAGCTTGTGTCCCGGATTAATGCGCCTCACTCGTTTGAGGATGCCGCTGGCGCTGGCAGAGTGCTGGATCTGGCCGCGGATCCAAGCTCTACGCGTTTCAGCACCATTGGCGACGATGCCGTTGTGCGAACGTGGGTTACAAGATCCAGGAAGCGAGACAATGTCGTGGTCAGGGGGCGATACGGAACCCCGCTGAAGAACTGGGATTGTCATCAGTCTGCATCGATGGGTAAACATGGGCTAGATGACAACGATCGACTGCAACCAAGATCTGTCAACGGCTGTGTCGCCTTCTCCGAAGACGGTTCAATCCTGGCAGTTGCGGCAGGCGGGGATAATGATGGACTTCTGCATCTATTGGATGCAGACTCAGGCACTATAAGATTATCTCTGAACAAGATGTACGAAGGCCACATCCTCCAGATCGACTTCTTGGGACAAGATCTAATCACCCTTTCCGACAAAGTTCTACTATATGACATAGCAGCAAATGAAATGCGTCTGAGTTTTGGACTTACTAGCGAAGTCACCAAGCTCGAACTTTCACAAAAGCTCGAAATGCTACATCTGGCCGTCGACCCCAAGAGTCGTACTTTTGCAGTAGCAACGCCAGGATATGCGCATGATCCGAAGAATCTCAAAACACTCTTGAACCTTCGCTCACTCCTTAACCAGTGCAGTCATCTTGTTGTGTTCAGCCCGAAGCAACGCCTACCAGTTTTCAAGCAGATATTTGGGACGGTAATAACGGCACTTTTGCCAGCCATAGGATCAGAGGGTTTTATGTTCCTCGACAGCGCTGCAGAGATATACACTTGCTTCCAGCAAGGAACGCATGTCGTCACCGCTATGGCGCAATCGACTTCAGCACTTAAACTAGAAGGATCAGACAATGAGGCCGAGGATACTATGGACATCTCCGAAGACGAGGACGAACATCTCGGCTTCCTCCCAGGCGAAGACAAGAAAATAGCAAATAATCCCAATTTCAGTTTCAATTTCGAAGATGATGAAACACCTGTTGTCACACAACAGAAATTGTCAGAGGTATTCGATATCGGCCCTTCATTTGCACTGCCGCCTATGGAAGAGCTGTTCTACCAAGTTGCAGGCTTGTTCCTGGGCCCGCCAATGACTCCTGCTACTTGAGTTGAAAGTTTGCATGTTGTACTTGGAGAGAATGTGACGGGCATGGCGTCTGTCTGATGAATTATGGTTGGAAATGGAGTTGCATATTTGCATTGTGTTTGTCTTGCTTAGTTTGAGGCAAGGAGTTTGGTGCATACTGTAGGTATATATCAAGGAAGGAAAAGTAGAGTTTCCCATGCTTGTTACTTGTTCCTCTGCAACTGGTTTCCTTGTTCGGGTGAGTATTCTTCTCGTCCAGTAAACTTCCTTTGATGTATAGAACTTCCTCCGGTGTATTAACAATTGTAGCGAGCGTAGTTGTCAAAAGTGTTCGTGTCAAGTGCGGGCAAGGTGTCATAAAGTGCAAAGTGTTTCTGTTGGGAATACTGTACCAAGGCTTTATGCCCATGTAAGCACGCTGAGTCAGCACCTAGTATATCAGGGAGATTAACTCCCTGATCCCCCTTTCTTGCTCCAGAGACAATACAAGAACAACAAACATAGCCCCGTGATAGCTATCACACCTACTCATTTGAGTGTTACCAACCGTTTCCGTTAACGTTAGTCATCACGCATTGCGTCTAATCACGTACTGCGTCTAATTAAGGGGAACTACCTCACCAAAACTCGGATTATCCAACAACTATAATACAATCTCCAATCTCACTCTCTACTTCATCTTGATCTTCTTTTTCAACATCCTCTTCACTCTCAGTCTCATACGAACTAGCCTTGCCCTTCGTCTTCACCCTTTTCCTTGCCTTGGAGGTGACCTTTAAAAACTCCCTTTTTCCCTTTTGTACTAGTCGAACGCTTCTTTATAATCGAGCGAAGGTTGTTTGCATCGTGTTATAACCGAGACTGGACTCCTAATACTGCTTCATCAACTAGACTATCTACTGCAGCTGTAGATTGGCCTTTTTTGGTGTACCGTTGTTGAATCATTTAAGTTCTGGTAAGGTAGTCAAGTCCCTCTTAATTAGACGAAGTACATGATGACTTGCGTTAACCTCAAGCCCTGGGAATTTGGAACATGACCCGATTCATTTGTCAATGACTGCATCAGTACATGTGTGACAAGTCCAGCTTTCAAGCCAGTTGCTTATCCATTCTGCGGCCCAGGAACTTCAGGCTAAATGACCTGTCAGCGAGCTAGTTCTATTACTATTTCTATTACTATTCCTCGCTCTCATCTCTACTCGCATGGTTTTCCTTTCTGCGACCCTCATACTCTTCTGCTGGATATCTGTCAAGTCAATCGACCCCACGCTAGATCTATTAGCTACTGTCGAGTCACGATGTATTGACTTCATCGAGGTTTCCGAAAACCCGATTCCCTGATGTCAGTTGCCGGAAATATCTCATAGAATTCCGCGAGTTCAGGGTTTTTAACATCAAACTTGCAGTGTGATTTATCGATCATATGCGTTTTGACGCCCTCGCCACTACTAACAGCACCGCAATATAGGCACTCGTAGAAGGTGATCAAAACATGTAGATAGGACAGGAAAGGAGACATGTCATTAAGTCGATCCTGTTCTGGAAAGACGAAATCGTGAGCTGTACTCATGTGATCAAGGTTTTCGTCCAAATCTACCGAGACGTGTAGACAAAACAAACAGTCGGGTTCCTCGAAGACTGGGTAGACATCCAAAAGTCCATCTTCGGAATCATCGTCTGATTCATCATCCCTTTCGGATACATCCAGGTTCTCAATTTGACTGGATAGTGTAGCCAAGTCGTCCAGCGAATTTACTGGAGCTGACTAGTCAATAAGATCTTGACATTCTACTCCGTTCAGCTTCACGTGATGATTGCGACTTTTGGGATGACCACAGTAGGTAATAGTGCACGCACGCCCGTGCAAACATTTCCAGTGTCAAAAAAATCTAACAAGGCCTATATACTCTCCACATTACATTGATCATGGTGTTGAGGTATACTGTACTGGCCACACTGCCAGTGTACTGCCAGGGCAAGCCCATATTCTCCTTCATTTGGCGTAGGGCAGGCAACTGTGAAATCACTTTCAACTTCCCCTCCATATATACTCTGCGCAAATGCCTCCTCAATCTTGAAATCCTTCAACTTGTACCAATATTTGAGGGATTCGAATGCGCTTAACAGGTCATAACCCAGCCTATCACCTTGATCATTCAGAGTAAGCTTGGCGTCAGAGAACATACGTTCTGGCTCGGCGCTCATAGTTGGTATTGTAAGAATATCAATAGCCATTCTACGGAGGTTGGGGTACTTCTTTGTTTGCGATTCTTTAAGTCACCAAGTCAGCGCGTCCTTTCAATATACGATATCCTGCTGGCAGTAGTGTATATATTTATCGGTGACGACTTGAGCTGTTTGATGACCTTTAGAAGAGGAGGAGGTGGGCCAAGTAATAGGTAAATCGCTAGAATTGGCTTTGTCGATTTCGGCTTGGATTATGGATAGTAGCGGCACAGGAATTGCTGGAGGGTCTGGAAACGATTCTGCAAGGGATTGATGGTTGAATAAAAGCTGCGATTGCTTCGTAGCATGCATTTTCCGTGGTGGTGGAGGCATACCGGAGTTGATGATTTTCAGGGTTCATTCTTTTTCGAGGTTCAGCCGGTGCGCCCCACTTGTTTTCACTCACTTTCAGAGCTACATTATGTTATAACTACATATCAGGAAAAATCGATTTCAATAATAATGTGGGGTCATTTAATAGGAAAAGGATTTTATATGCTACCTTCTAGTGCATAGGGTGGACAATTATATTACTCAATGGGTCTGTCTATACTTTAAGTAAAATTGGCTGTCACACGGGCCGTGCACGTTCGTTCACCCATGCACGGGTACACTATTACCTACTCTGGGGATGACTTAAGAACACTTCAGCACTGTCGAATGCCCTTTGATAATCAGAGCATTCTCAGCTTTGGCTGGAACTCTGCTCATTCTCTTCAGCTGCTGAAACAATCTCGTTGAAAGTCTGCAGAGTGAGAGGCTCCAGGGATGCAATTATTCGTTTAAGGTTGTACAAACTAGGAGATTTCAGTGATCATTCACATGATGCTGATATGGACATATGCCGAGGGTACTTCACATCATATGTGCTGGCTGCTGGACTTACTTGGTGACCAACTGTCCTTCTGTGTCTGCCGTCCCTGGATACCTGGTGGGCTACGGCCACAATAAAGCCATGTTGCAACTCCGCTGGGCAGAGCAACAGTGAAAACACAGACACCCTGGTCCTCACAGGTAAATAAAATCCCAATATCATTCTCCCATCCAAACCGCCCGTTCCATACGCAGGAAGTGGCGATGCTCCCCCAGATCCACATGATTGTGTGTGCTGTGTGTTTGTTTTGTTGTACTGCGCATGATGTTACTGCATCTGAGATCTGGGTGGCCCAATTGAGGCTGTGTAGAGGTAGGAAAACCCTGAGGAGGTACTGCTGGCTTGCAAGAACGCTTCACTGTATCCACCTTCCTCCAATACGACCACCGCCCTTGATCGCTCCCGAGAACAATACCATCTACTAATATGGCCGGAGCGGCGCATGAACTATCAGGCCCTGAGGACAATCCGAGATCAAGTTGCAGTCACCTTCGAGATTGCCCTCGCTACTGGCAAGTCTATCGTCCTACTGGCCAAGCTGTTATCCTGAGCATGATGGGTTGACAGCCGCTGAATTCGAACTTACCAGCACAAACTGTATTCCTCGACTCTGGCGGTGAGAGGAGTATACACAGCAGGTGGTCACCTGAGAGGCAGTACCAGCTACCTCTCCAGCCGCCCGATGGATTGATTGCTCGTCTCGGACATCCTCTTATGCTGACAGGGGTTGTGTCATGGCGAAGTTCGTTCAGGCATTGTGAGTCAACCGCAACGTACAAAATTCCGCTTCACTTCTTCCTACCTGAGCTTAGCAAAGCAGAAAAGAGTCAAATACTTTCAAATGTGCGGACTAGCGCTGTGTATGTCTTTGACTTAGTGCAATCGAAAGTGGAAAACTGGACTGGGCAACAAGTTGCTCTAGCCTCAGGCATCAGCAGCTTTGGTGATCAAGATTCCATGAAGGTCAGTGACCGCGAGAGTGTAGTAAATTCAAGCAAGAATGCTGGCTATGTAGATCTAGAGAGATGGTAGGTGCGTTTTGCAACTGTCCTGGGGATAACTATTATCAATGCCAATATATGGAAATTCAACCAAGCTGCATAGGCAAGTCAACATGCACACAAACAAATTAATCCACCCATATCTGAGCCTCTCGATCGTAGCCGATGATATCAAGCTCAACATTCAATGTTCTCAACATCATTGCCATCGTGAATTCCTGCTTCCAATTAGCAAAATGTCTCGCAGTCGAAGAATTGGCCATACATCTTCCTGCCCCGGCAACTCTCCTGTATCTCCGACTCCTTTTGCACGCTGCGACTTCTCATTCTCGGTCTCAGGATCAATGCCATACTCAGCATAGAGGTCTCTCTTCTCAACATCATTCTTTTCTCCATCATCGTCATGATTATCGTCGTCATTGTTGTCGTCATCATCACCATTCTTCTGCTGATCCGGCTCGTCCCATCCTCCCTGGGACTCCTGTTGTTTCTTCTGGGCCTCCTTCCACGCTCTCGGTCCACCCATCCTACCATCATCAGCCACACTCCCGATCCCAACCAAAGCAAAAGCGCGACCTACCGATTAACCCGATCTCTCACCTTCCCAAACAACTCCTCCGCAGCCTGCCGACTAGCTCCCTTCCATTTCACACACAGCTCCACCAATTCCCCATCAATTTCTTCACATCCATTCTTCTCACTATCCCGCTCAATCTTCCGCGCCTGCTCAGCTTGATCTAGCTCCTCCTTCACCTCTCGCAACTGCTTCTCCAAGTCCCGTTGCTTCTTTAGCATCGGCGCAATGTCTGGTTCCGCATTCAAAGCTGTAGCCTGGACTAGCGAGTTGAATGTCTTCTTCTTGCGTGGTCCTAGGCTAGAGAGGGAGAGGTTGGAAGCTTTCTCTGCAAGGACGGCCTGGGAGAGAGATTGTTTGGGTTGAGTGGTGGGTTTGAGAGGAGTGTATGTAATGGATGTGTTATTTTTCTCAGTTTGGTTGACGGGAGATTTGAACGGTGTCTTAAAAGGGGAGCGGAAAGGTTTGGAGAGCGTGTTTGATGCGGCATCAATTCGACGGCGTTTGGCTGCTGGTGTGGACATTTTTGAGGGTCAATTGCGGCCGGAGAGGGTTAGTGCTATGAGGGTTAGGTTGTGTATCAATGTTCGGTTCTAGCAGTAAGGTCCGGATATGGAAGTGACGTTGGAGCTTGACATCGACACTTGGTAGCGACATACTTTTTATGCCTCAGGCCGACTGACACACGTAGCGATTAAATCAGCTCCGATCGCCGTGGGGATCAAAAAGTCGCCATATAGGTACAACTGCTTTAAGCACTTACTCCCACAGCTTAGATCAAAGGCGTGATTGCTATTACGCCGTGTCTCTCGCCATTTCGGCTTAAAAATCGACTTTACATCTCCTCTCGGAGCTCGCTTAGCGGAAGATGATAATTCCAGGTTGTCATCACTGCTGTTGGTGAAGGTGAAGTGAAGATACTTCATCTTGACCCTGCTACAGCACGTGTCACAGATTGTAGATCCACAGCCAAACAGACCATTTTCATAACGAGCACTGCACCCGAGAACATGGAAGACATTGGGCTTGTTGGCTGAGATTACAATTTGAAGAAAACCTCTAATATTCCAGTCCATGAGTATAACGTTCTGGAGTATTCCCGGTGGAACACTGTTCTGGCTTCCGAGTAAAGTAACGTCAGGTTGGTATCAGGATGAAGAGGTAGTATCAATTGGGGTGAAGCACGTAGAAATGATTCCGTTATAAGCTGTGTAAGTAAGATAAATGCAAAGCTATATGGAATTTGAGCACGAAACCTCTATCTAAGGAAAGTACGCTGAGTATATAGAACCTTCATGCCTGGGACCTTGGGACTTTTGCGCAAGTTCTTGGGTCCAAAACCTAAGGACCTTCCAGCAAGCTGCAAGCTCCATCACGTGAGAACCTATCCACGCCAGCCTAGTCGTGAGGCTAGAAGTGGATCATGACAATGAGGTCTTCCCGGTAGCTACCTGGGTTTCGAATTCACAACTCATATGCACCGACGAAGAGGACTGAATATGTATGGTTGGTATATGTTCATAACTTCATGGTATATCTAGGGCCATATTTATAGTATAATAACGTAGCCTACAAGCACCTCCTGCTAGAATTCGTTACCTGATTGACACACTAGTACACGAAAGTAGCCTGCGTCAACGGCAAACTAGTAGCCGCCTCGCAAGTCATATGCACACCATCAGCTTCCACCCTATAGTTCTCTGGGTCAACCTTCATTCTCGGCATCACATCATTGAACTTCATGTCGCTTTTCCCAATGTTCCTACAGTTCTTGACTGCCTCTGTCCTCTTCTTCAGACCATAGGAAGCAATATTTCCGCTGCTAATGGACGACTCTGAGACGAATAGAATAGAGGTCTCGGGTACTTGTGGTGCGAACATTGGGCGCGAGATGATGGGTTGGACGGTCGGAATCGATGCGTTTGGGTCACCCTATAGCCATGTTGGTGATGTAAATCAGAAGGGAAGGGCAACCTTACCATCTGAGCATTCGATATCAATCCACTCTTAATCACAGTCATTGGTTTCGTCCCGAACCACGCCGGATCCCAGACCACCAAGTCTGCCAATTTACCAACCTCAACACTTCCGATGATATGTCCCATACCCTGAGCAATCGCCGGATTGACAGTGTACTTACTCACATACCGCTTGACTCTGAAATTATCCGCCCCAGTGCCATCATCTTCCTTCAGAGTACCACGTTGCACCTTGTTCTTATGGGCAGTATTCCAAGTTCTCAATATGACTTCGCCACAACGTCCCATAGCCTGCGAATCAGAAGACATCATACTTATCGCACCGAGATCGTGTAGTACGTCCTCAGCAGCGATAGTCTCGGCTCGGATACGCGACTCTGCGAATGCTACATCTTCTGGGATGTTCTTTGAGAGATGGTGGCAAACCATCAACATGTCGAGGTGCTCGTCTAGTGTGTTTCTGGTATATGGCCTGGTGGGATTTGTGGAGGATGGCAGAACTTTGGCATGCTCAACAACGCTTATGATATCGGGAGCGTGTCCGCCTCCGGCACCTTCAGTGTGGTAGGTATGAATAGTTCTCTCTTTGAACGCGGCAATTGTAGACTCAACAAAGCCTGACTCATTGAGCGTATCGGTGTGAATTAGGCACTGAACGTCAAGTTCATCGCAGACTGTAAGACAAGAGTCGATGGCTGAAGGAGTGGTACCCCAGTCTTCGTGGAGTTTGAGACCACATGCACCAGCAATGACTTGTTCTCGAAGTGCAACCGGGGAGCTGTCATTACCTTTGCCTGTGATACCGATGTTCACCGGCAAAGTGTCACAAGCTTGTAGCATTTGTCTCATGTAGTTTTTGCCAGGTGTGCAGGTAGTTGCGCTCGTTCCAGCACTACAACTCATTAGCGACATTTATCTTACATATTTAAGACACGGAAACGTACCTAGGACCAGTACCTCCTCCAAGCATCGTAGTGATGCCGGAAGATATAGCTTCGTACACCTGTTGTGGACAGATGAAGTGGATGTGCGTATCAAAGCCTCCTGCGGTGATGATCTTGCCCTCTCCAGCAATAACATCTGTGCAAGATCCAACAATCATATTTGGGGTGACGCCATCCATGACATCTGGATTCCCGGCTTTACCAATACCAACAATCAGGCCATTTTTCACTCCAATATCTGCTTTGTAGATACCGCTCCAATCTACGATCAAAGCATTGACGATGACAAGATCTAAAGAGACTTCATCGGAAACACCAGAAGCTTGGCCCATACCCTCTCGAAGAGTCTTGCCGCCACCAAACTTACATTCATCTCCATAAGAAGTGAGATCCTTCTCAACCTTGATCCAAAGATCTGTGAGCCCAAGCCGGATAGCATCACCAGTAGTAGGTCCGAACATCGTTGCGTATGCAGTCCGGTCCATCTCGAACACGTCAACATGTGCAGAATCACCTGCGGGATCTGCCGCATGTGCAAAGCCTGCTTGCTGGAGTTTACTCAAGATCGCGTCCGCGCGAGAAATGTCAACCTTGCCAGTAGCCAGATGGTTTCCTCCACGTATGATCCTGTTCCCTCCAATCCCTACTAGGGTGACTGTCTTGGTATCACCGGGCTCGAATCGGACAGATGTTCCTGCTGCAATATCGAGTCTAAAGCCATATGCCTTAATGCGGTCGAATTCGAGCTGTGGATTGGTTTCGATAAAGTGGTAATGAGAGCCAATCTGCCAAACATTAGTTCCCCTCCCCTTATCTCGCATATAGTATTCGAACCTGGATCGGCCTATCTCCCTTACTCGTCACTTTCAACTTGATCCTATTACGACCCTGGTTCAGCACTAATTTACCCTTGACTGCCACCAGCGCACCTGGCATCTTCCTGGCTTCATACTCGCTCGCATCCGGTACTGCAAATATCGAAGCATCTGGAATTGGCAGAAAACTGCCATATAGCGCCTTCGCGAGATCTCCATCGTCGCCACTTATAGGGTGGTGTACAGTGACAAGATAGGTACCGGTAGGAAATGTGCCTTCGACCATGATCTCAGTGAGAGTCGAGCAGACGGAGGGCAAGACATGGCGACGACCGAGCATTGTCGTGCCGATGGACATGAGGTCTGCCACGGTATGTTTGCCATCGCGAATCAGCTTAGGCGTGTTAGTGTCCTGGCTGTTCACTGTAGGTGGTGGAGAGAAACCTCTTGTAAGTTATTCGAGATGAGTGCCTGCTTTACATCAGCTCA
Organism: Calycina marina; assembly: GCA_019669825.1. NCBI lineage: Eukaryota > Fungi > Ascomycota > Leotiomycetes > Helotiales > Pezizellaceae > Calycina > Calycina marina. The sequence continues at coordinate 29,845 of MU254037.1, forward strand.
GAACTTTACGTATACTTCGTTGCGTCACTGCTTGAGAACATACAACAGCCTCGGAGTGGTTTAGCTTGACTCCTCTAGCTAGTCGTCTCTGCGCCAGGAGCCCTAGCTGGGAAATGACCAGCTTATCTATCTGGAGAGAAAATTAGCTGACTGTAGCTCCCGAAGCAGAGCAACGCGTCTGACCTCCTTAGGGACCAAATGCATCGCGGGATGAGTGCAGGCTGAAAACACATTCAAGCAATTGACTGAGGTTTTTCAGATTCTTGCTGGCAAGTTCCCAGATAACAGCTTGCAACCCCGCAATTGAGTTTGGATAAGCTCTCCAGTGGCTTTAGCCCATTACTGCCCGTACTTTTCAGCAGAGGAAGTTGAAATAAAGGTGGTCCAGCTAACTAGGTACTTATCTAAGGATTGACTTAGACGTGTGTGGATTGATTTGATGTATATTGTAGTTGATTGCACTGAGCTCATTCACCTTCACATGGGCTGGCAAAGTCGAACTCCCGTCTTCACGCCGGTGCCAGCTGTAAACGCTTGCCAGTCTCGAAGAGACTGGTAGATGGCTGGACCTATTTACATCTGCTGAGGGACTGCAGACAGTATATAAGGGGCCTTTTGGCTTGGAGCTCTCGCGTCAACAACTTTTAGCACCTTTACGCTAGCGAACTACACCCTTTTCACCATTCAGCAGTATCTGCCACGTCGTTCCCGGCTCGATAATCACTCAGTGTAAGGTAGCAGTGCTTCGAATCGACATATACAGCAACATGAACCATTTCGCTTCCGAAATCTGGTTTTCACCTAACTCTTGGCCTTGCACAACCAAGACTACGAATATACAGGAAGATACAGCGGATATCGATTTAACCGCAATATCTAATGCAGCTATTTACGGTTCTGTACGTGCGGACTCTTGCTACACTGCTCAATACATGAGGGCATCTCCTCCATCTCTGTAACTAAACAGCTTCAATTAGCTATACCTTCCAGCAACAATATGACATTGCATATAATGCTCGGTCTTTCGTAAAGTATCTAGACACCCAACAAAACCTAGGCAGTGCGGCGTAAGAATGTGCCATTCGGCAAAACACTCTCGTTGATCAGATCGGAGAGGCCTTGACTTGGCTTGATCGGGGTGCCGATATATTGCAGCGGCATTATCTGATCTTTCAACCTTGGAAGAATGTTTCATGTCAATCGATTGGTGACGTATACCGCTTTAAGAGATTGGCCTGCTGCACGCGGACTCGACATCTCCTGATGTAGTGGACTGCTTAAGCGGTAAAATGATGCGTTCTCGCTCGGAGGCGGCAGACTGCGGTGCCATGGTTTCCTGAATACTTGCGTAGAAACTCCTTGGAACACCTCAGTTGATGAGTTGTATTCTAACAGTCTGCTTGTTCTTGCCACGTTCTAGCTGAGCTTGCTTGCAGTTTGCGAAACTTTCTTTCACGACGAACTAGACAGTTGGTGATCTTTGGATGATAATCATAGGGCAGCACACTGATGCGACATACGGGACACATGGTACTCGACTGCAAGGACAGCTCGATGCATGCAGCATGGAATGTGTGGCTGTAGAGACGTCAGTCAGTGACGGTTCACAGTGCTTCACTCATGCGCTTCGATCTTTGAAGAGCTCATAAACTCTAGAGGAAGAAGTACGTACCAGCAAGGCAGCCGTCGAACAAGGCCCTCACGTTCGAAAGCATTGGCACAAATCGCACAATGTAACTCTGGAGATATGTTGAGTGTGGACTCAGGGATGGTGGGAGGAGTTATGGTTGATGGCTTCCAAGACGCACCGGTCGCCTGATCATCGGAGTCTTCATCAGAGAGATACGAGACCGGAGCTAAAGGTTGTACTCTGGGGACGGTCTTGGAAATATCATGCCAGCCTGCACCCTGGCATATATATAGAGGAAGGCTGTCGATGAACAATTGAGCTATTGAGGAGCGTTTGATTCCCAAAGCTTCAAGATCGACTTCTCCCCGCGCCATTCGTTGTTGAAGATCGCTTCTTTGCAACCGCTGTACCAATTTCAATACAAGAGTTGCTGTGCAAATAATGCTAATAAGGATTCCAGCAATGATCGTCAAGTACAGAACCATTTGAAATCCTACGGTATAATTGATATGTATATAGGTGTATAGCCTCACATAGTCTCTGGAGTCGCCTCCTGGCAGCGCCGCGAGTACATGGCCGTCAGGCACCTGGGTCATGTTGCCCGAGTATAGACTAAGTTGACGCATCAGTTGGGTTCCTGTGGTTGATGCAACTGCGTATACGGAGAAGCGGTTCGTTTTCTTCCACAATCCTTGGTCTTCGAGACTGTTTGATGATTAGCCAACTGCCACAACATGTACTGTCTCTTGATGAAATCAGGCGAGTGACAGCGACCAGTAATCTCGAGTATCACTGAGCCAAGATATGAAATGCCATAATGGTTTGGAATACCTACTTCCATACGGGAGACTTGCTGTGAGGAGGCTTAGAGGAAGAATTGCCGGGCAGATAGAACAAGAACGCCCTTGTCGGATATGCTCTGGCAGAAGCCAAGTACTCCTGGGTACACTCTGCATTGATCCACGGAGCCACTGCTACCAAAGTGAAATCACTTCGCGGCAAGTCTGCAAGTCTTGTGACATTATTAGGCACTAGGCTTTCTGAAAGCTTGTGGCAGTAAGATTTCGTATCGAGGTCGGGCACATAGGTGAAGCCCCTGATATCGTGGCCACTCGAAAAGCCGGCAGATAATATCTCGAGAGCTCCCTTGTTGACGGCCTGGGCGAAGGAGATGTCGGGCTATCACAGGGCTATGTTAGTATGGTATGCCACGACTGGTATAAGGTTGGGGAGAAGGTGCATTACCTGTAATTGTGCAACCTTTTGGCTTTTCGTCCACGCGATGTTTGGAAAGAGAAGGCTACGTAAGCTTCGTTAATGATATGTTATATCTATATGGTACACCGTCGCGATGATCTTGAAATGCTTGTATTGCTCCCAAGACCTTGGCGCCAAAAAGTGCGCGTGTTTCTTCTGTCCACAACTTTGCATGCGTAGGGTCAACTTACACGACTGTTTCGATCTGTTCTACGCCTGAAATGAGAACGCGTCAGCAACTGTAGATCGGCCTCTGGGGTGTATGATGGCCAAGAAACTTCATCGCGTCGCCAAGGGCTTCTCTTGAGGGACACGGAACGTACCCATTATGAACAGTCAGAGTGTAAGGACGCCCGGCCTTAACAATGGCTCATCTGGCAGACACTACTAAAAGCTACCATCAGTTGACTAGTATGGAGCACAGCAGTTGGCTGTGGAAATGTCTATATCAGTATATCAGAACGCGGAGGAGGTCAGATTCGCCAAGGAAGCCAAGTAAAAACAAGCTTTCCTATGAACGGTGTGTGAGGTTTGAAATAGAAGTTGGGTGATGATCAGTCCCAGCGCTTACCTATGATGCACGTGTTGATGCTTAGCACAACAGGGGTCGAGCGGACTCATGGCCATTGCAAAGAAAAATCAAGGAGCATACAGAAGGATGGGGGAGATATCTTTGTGCCTCTATTAAGAAGGTTATTTCAGCTAAAAACAAAGATGATAGGGTAGCCTATGGGGAACGGAATATCTGCAACCCCCTCTTTGGATTCTTCGATCATATTGTCTATACCGATGAAGCACATGTAGACCCTACTTCGCAAACGCAAGGCAGAGTACTCCGTGAGCAAGGAACAAGTGATTTGCCTGACAAAATCAAAGAACGGCTTATTTTAAAAGGCGTACGATTTCATATTGCTGCTTGGATCTCTTGGTGGTAAAGGCAGAAGGGCTTACCTTCTATTACGACGAGGACGATGCGCAAGATACACTAGAGCCTCCTCCTTACCCTTTACGTCCGCGGCGTCGTCCTACAACTGAAACAGAGGAGGGATATAAGCTACGTATACAAGAATAGGAAGCAGGAAAGCCGCATGCAATAGAAAAGAAGATACAATGCAATGCTATAAGACAGAAGTACTACATAGAGAGGCTGCTACCTATATATTGTAGTGCAGTAGAATCTATGCGCAGTATTGACGATAAACTATGGCTTTTACAAGGGACTGCTGCTGTACTAGTCCTATTTGGACGTTGGAAAATGTCATAATCTAGACCTCCCTTTATACAAATTAGTTTCGGAGTCAGTCTCCTTTTGATCTCTTCTGTGGCCACCCTATATGCAGAGGGTGTTTCTCTAAGCACAGCTACCTACTATGCCCTTCAGGCCTAACCTTCGACCTGCTTTCTGGCGTATTCATGGATATAAAGCCATGTTGCAACTCCACTGGCCACAGCAACTGTGACTCCATGATCCCCCCGGTCCTCTCAGGGGAAAACTTTCCCAACAACGTTCTCTCTCGCCCAATCTCCCAGATTCCCAGACTTATGTGTGCTTTGAATGCGAAATGTCGTTCTGTAGGTTGGGTTCCTTCGTCTGAGACCTGGGTGGTTCGACCGAGGCTGTATTGAGGTAGGAAAACCCTGAGGAGCTGCTGCCGGCTTGCACGAACGCTTCATTGCAGCCACCTTCCTCCAATACTTACCACGGCCCGTGGCCGCCCCCAGCACAATCCCATCTGCCACTATGACCGGAGCCGCGCGAGAGTTTTCGGGCCCTAAGGGCGTCGGGGATCGAGTGCGCGAGTCGTTCGTCCGTCGTTCTACTAGCCACGCTGTTAACTTGAGCATGATGGGGTGGCAGCTGCAGGATTCGAACCTACCAGCACAAGCTGTCTTCCTCTTCTCTGGCCATAAGAAGAGTATACACAGCAGG
>MU254038.1:0-34500 GCA_019669825.1 Calycina marina
ATTGTGAAGATTTAGTAACCTATAGAGGAAAGCTTCTTCGTAGCAAATTGTAGTGAAATACAACATCATCTTCGCGGACGACCTCTAACCTAGCTAAGATAGGAGAATTACGTAATGACGGCCGATTCTGACGAGACCTGTTGGTAGCAAGCACCTGACAAAATTCGCTACGCACCCCAGTTAGCCTACTCGAGCAAATCTAAGGCCAACACCACAGTTAGGAGACGAAGGGCATAAGAATCAAACGCAATTCGAAAAAAAATCGTTCTTATAACACTTTGGCTGACTGAGAGCAGGCGCATCTATTCGCTCTATCGCGAAGAAGAAAGGGGTATCCGAATCTACAGCGCGATTATGGATTATGGCTACAACAACTTTCTGAATTCCGCTCTGTTGCTTAAGATCTCTTCGCCCGAGATCAAATATACTAGGAAGGAAGTCTGGTTTAAGCAAGCAAAATCCGGTCCGAAAGCACCCTTACAAATCGCAACTTGCTTACCACGGGAAGAAGCATTCAAAGCGGAAACTGCAACAGAAACTAAAGGAGCATACAAAAGGTGGTAGGCGCTGTAAGTGTGCCTTCATAAAGAACGAGATTTCAGGCGATAACCGAGAGTATCCGATCGATTATGGGTACAAGCATAAGGATAAGCATCAAGACGAATTATTTGCAAGAGTTGTCTTCACCGATGAAGCGCATATTGACCCAGGCTCTCTTACTGTTGGCCATGCTCTTCGGGAAGAGGGAACTCGTTATAACAACGAGAATATAGAAGAAAAGCCGGCGCGACAAGGCATCAAGCTTCACATTTCCGGGTAGATTAGCTGGTTCGTGAAAGCAGAGAAGCTTGAGCTCTATAACGACGAGGAGGGCCATGTAGCCAGCCTACGATGCCGCGGAAGCCACGGCATTGGCTTACTGTGGATAAGCCAGAAGAATACGAACAGAGAGTAAAGAAATGGCAGGCAAAGAAGCCTCACAAGGTTGAGGTGAAGGTCTCGGACAACCATATGACTCAGGAATATTATGTAGAGCGTCTAATTCCTGTCTATATTGACGCGGTCCACAACATGATCCTCCATGCTCTCGGATCATGGCTTTTGCAGGAAGATGGGCGACCCGAGTCACGGTATGCGCAAAGAAGGGCTTGCGCAGCAACATATGAGAGCAAGGAATATCCAAGACGTGATCCTATAGCAGATTTGCCTAGACGATGCGCAGAGCTAGTACGATCGAAAGAAGGCTCAATTCGTGGAAATAAGTGGTGAATTGGTAGTACAGTTGTACTATTTGTATAATAATACCAATCTGTTGATTATAGTGTTTTAGGGGGTTTTTGGGAATGCGCACAGAATCCGGACAACTCCTGTTGGACACATTCGCTTAGAGTGAATGTCAGCGGAGCGAGTCAGGATATCTAGGTTGATGGGGGCTATATGATACGGCGCTATCAATAGTAACGCTAAATCAGGTTTCTATTAAGGATCCCATTTCCTATGATCATACTCTATCTGGTTATTGATTGCTTGATTGATTGTTCCATTTACGTGCTGTGTCAGCCTAAGGCTATGTAGCACGGCTATGCCCTAGGGCATAGCTTGTTGTATGTAGCTAATAGCTCTTCCCAAAGTCATTAATTCCGAATGTTTTCCAAGTGACGGTGAGGGTCTAGCGCTAGATCTATCTGGTTATTGTACTGCTTTAATTACTTGATATCATCCAGTACAGATAGTACAGATTGCGCTAAGTGGCACCCACTCTATAATCACCACAGGCACGATGATTGGTTGGCACATAGCCTGCGTCGCCCTTATCTTCTGATATCGGACCCCCAAGTGGATTCCATCCCAAGTCCCACGCCCGCGGCCTATCGAAATGGCACCTTGCTTTTTATACAGGAGGCTACAAGTAGTACCAATCGCAGAAGAAGACGAGAGTCGAATCCCTCAAGTAACACCCTACACCAAACCACGAAGAATACGATTAAAGTGCAACTCCCCACCAGGCTGTATGAGCGACTGTGCATATCAAATGAATAGGCATAGGGAACGCGAAGTCAGATAGCACAAGGCGGGTTACACCCAAGCCAACTGAAGACATACGCAGTCAGCAACATCGGGGGACACAGCATTATGGATTCTGGCGTCTGTCAATACCCCAACGAGCGAGCAATGATGGACTCCGAATCATTCTCTCCTACACTCTCAGCGGCAGAAGCTCCCGGATATCCCTTCAAGCGTGCAAGGCATTCACCGCCCTCACCCAGTGACTTCAAGCTTTTGGGCGCATTGACGGCTGGCGATGTGGGCAAGCCGAGCGGGTCAAAGAAAGAGAGTGCCGCGAGCAGTTTTCGGAATGTGAGCGCATGTAATAGGTGCAGGTTGAGGAAGAACAGATGCGACCAGGAATTACCTTCATGCGCGAGCTGCGAGAAGGCTAGAGTGAAGTGTATAGGATATGATCCAATCATGAAGAGAGAAATACCTAGGAGGTGAGTTCGCACGAACTTGGCTGGAAACTCCGAACTATGCGCCATGAATTTTACAGATATACTAACGGACTTAGTTATGTGTTCTACCTCGAAAGTCGTGTCGCATATCTGGAGGATCTTCTGAAGGAGAACAATGTAGCATTCGATGCAGCTGAGATCCTGGAAAGTATCACGAGATCAGGTCTTGATTCCAATGGCACAAGAACGCCTACTGAAGGAACGTCTCCCGCCAATGGCGAATCTACGGCTCCTGTAAAATACGACCCGCAAGATGCGGCGAGGTATAAGAAGCAGGATGATGAAGGCAAGCTGAATAAGCTAGTCAACAACATTGGAAGTGTTTCTGTACAAGGAGCCAGTGACTCGAGGTACTTGGGCAGCACATCTGGGATAAGTTTTGCCCGTGTAGTCTTCGCAGCAGTAAAATCGAGTGTCAGCGGTGCGAATAGTGACAGAAGTGGAGTGCGACCATCGCGACCTCCACCAGTCACTAAGGCGATCGGCAATGGAGGAACTTCCATGAGAGACTCTTTCTTTGGCCTCCACACCAAACCCACCATAAAACAGGCGCCTTTTCCGGACAAGGAGTTAGGTGAACGTCTTGTCAATTTCTACTTTGAGCATGCGAATCCACAGATACCTATCTTGCACCGCGGCGAGTTTATGAAGACTTTTGAGCTAGCATATGTGGATGGAGACAAAAGGGTGAGGACGTCTCGGGAGCTCTATATGCTTAATATCGTATTTGCAATAGGAAGCGGCATATTTTTGGGAGAGAAGGAAGAGAGCGATTTGGAGAAAGAAAGAAAACGCAGAACAGTAGCTGGGAGACAATGCCAACCAGAAGAGTACCACGCAAGCGCTATCGTGCATCTAGAATCGTGCTTGAGCGTACCAAGTGCTGTAGGAAGTGTCGATGGGTTTGGTGGTGGGCTCGAAGAACTGCAGGCTGTTCTACTTTTGGCCGGGTTCGCGCTGTTAAGGCCTGTGGCTCCAGGCTTGTGGTATATTGTTGGGGTTGCGGTGAGATTAGCAGTTGATCTCGGTCTACACTATGAGGATGGCAAGGACATAGATGCCGGCTTGGACTTTGACGATCGAAAAGAGACGCCAGAGCAAGCTGAACGAAGTGCGCGGGAACGTGGACGACGGGTTTGGGTGCGAGATTTCAGGAGGAGATTATGGTGGTGTACCTACTCTTTTGATCGTCTAGTCTCGACGTGCGTAGGAAGGCCTTTCGGAATTACGGATCAAGTGGTAACCACGGAGTTTCCATCTCTCCTCGATGACAAATATATCACGCCTACTGGATTCAAGGAGCCTGCGACAGGAACGCAGTTCTCTTACAAACATGTCACATATCACTATATCCGCCTGAGACTTCTACAATCAGAAATGCTCCAAGTTTTACAGCATCAGCAAGCACAGATTGCGAGAGCAAGTGGTGCAAATTCACGAAATCCATATATGCACACGTCTCTCCCATCACCATTTCTATCCAAGTTCGACAGTTTCCGGAGCTGGCGAATTGACATTGACAAACGGCTCTGGAAATGGAAGACGAGTGCTCCGACGAAGAGGGAGACTGGTGTCGACTTCTCACTGGAATTCCTCGAGCTGAACTATTGGCAATGCATAATCATGCTTTACAGGCAGAGTTTGAGCGTCCCGGCAATGTTTGAGGGTGAGTACAACACGAGCGATGAAGTACAGAGCCCCAGTGTGCACAATATCGAGCTGAGAGAGGACGAGGAGAGGGTGTTCTTGAAAGTAGCAGAGGCTGGTCAAAGAGTTCTGAGACTGTACCGACAACTCCATCGTGTACATTTGGTCAATTATACATTCCTGGCTACTCACCATTTGTTCATGGCTGGAATTTCGTTCCTATATGCAATCTGGCACTCGTCAATTGTTAGAAGCCGCTTGGTAAGGTTTCACTCTTCCTTGATGTTTCCCCAGCTAATGTCGATAGACTATGGACGAAGTAGACTTCACCATCCTAGCAGCAACGTCTGTTCTGGGAGATCTCATCGAGAAGTGTCCACCAGCGGAAGCCTGTCGTGATGCCTTCGATCGTATGTCGAAAGCCACTGTCCAAATGTGCATGTCCACGACCGGATTTTCTTCATCCACTGCCCAGGGACTCAACTCAAGGAATCAGAAAGGTTCATCTGGGAAGTCTGATGCCGACTACCTCTCAGGAAATGGGTCTGGGAAGGGCTACAAAAGACCTAAGCCGGCGTTTGACATGGGTCTTAATGATCTGCTGGGCCCAATTACCCGAACAGGAGCAGGAACACCAGGAAACATCACGCCTGGAACAAACGTGAAGAACGAGTTCGAGTTTGGTACTGTCTCGAACTCGCTACAGAATCCGAACTCACAGCAACAATGCCAGAGACAAAGTATTTCACCTACGAACAACTATGCCATCTCACCGCCTCTCTCAACTCTTGGCCAGTCTGCGGCCGACCCTTCGCTTCTCCTTTCGCCGACATCCAATTACTCCGTTACCCAACAGCAAACCAATCAGTTTCATTTTAGCCGAAATTTCACGTTCTCCAATCAAGGCATGGACTTTCTGTCCAATAACGCCGGTAATGGCCATATGCCAGGATGGGGTGGGACCGCGGAATGGGGAACAGGTGGCGGAGGGGATATCGGTATGGGTCTTGGGTGGGAGGGTGCAGACCATGATTTCAGTGAGGGCGGGAACGGCGGTTTGCCAGATCTATTTGATGGCTTCTTCTTTGGGGGATCCGGGAGCTTTTGATCAAGGTGAATCGAAACACGCTGATGAAAGTACAATATTGTGGCGGATTTATTTACTGGAACATGTACTGGCTTGGGTAAGCGCGGAGTTGTGGGGTATATATGGCCAAGGTTAAGCATTCGAGCTGGAGGTGAGGGTGCTCTTGCTTGCTGTTTCCACTAACGAATGTCTTTGGAGCCACCAACGTGTATCACTTGCCTTGGTCTGCTATTGCTGGACATTGAACGTACTATCGCCTTCAGCCTGGAATCCTCTTCATTGGACGCGAACATCTATGACTTTAAAAGAGCTGCATCATTTTACCATTTGCATGCTAGGCCGATCTTTTAAGATCATCTAATGAAACCAGCTCCTGATCTAGCTTGTATCATGTCTATATCAACTCCATGATGAAGACATGGAGCAAGAAATAGATTCAGACGATGTTGCGCTACCCATCATCCATGTCGCGTGACCTCGGCTAATCAAGGGGCATCAACAAACCACTTCTTTGACAGCTTACAACTCCGAAACCAAGTTGAATCATAATCAGAGCACAAGCATATCTACTATACCAAGAATATCAACCAGTCTTTTAAGCAAAGAAAGTGAAAAGTTTGGCAAGACTGTGGGGCACCACAGCAACAGTTTCTACACCAAGGCAGCCTCAATTTCCAGCGCAAACTTCTCCATCTCCACAACGTATTGCTAGTCGCCTCATTATCTTAAATATGCGCTTCCCACATCTTCACCGAACCATCATATAACGACAGTCAGTCGCATCATGGCGTATGGCACGAGAAGATGGGATGATGGGGAGCAGCTCCAGACGTTTTGCATCGATAAAGACGATCGAAAGGACTCCACGAGCAACTCTAAGCGCTTTGCATCAATCACGAGGGTGAGAAAGCACTCCACGATGGCCAACATTCCTATCAACAACTGCTAGGCAAGCTTACATCTGCTCAATCACTCGCGATCCAACTACCACAAATCCCTCAATACAACACTGGTTTTTTCGCCACGCAGCACATATCTAAGGATGCATTGGTTTATCGCACGAATCCTGTACTCGGTTGTGTCAACATCGGCCTTGTAGATCAAGTCTGCGACTATTGCTTGCGTGCCAGTGGCAGTTGCTTACACCCCTATGGCCATTTTCGACACCGGGAAGAGACCAACCCCTTCACGACAAAACCTTGTGTGCATTATAGTGTGTGTGGCTATAGCCCGAGGTAAGTAATCTACGCTAATGAGCGCTCTCCCTGGAAGCTTCAGCTAATGGTGTTGCAGAAGTTCAGAGGGCAGGCTTGGGACGGATCCCATCAATTCGAATTTCATATCCTCCCGAAAACCACCAAATCACGGGAAACCATCAGGCCAGCGGATACAAGAGCCCATGCCTTGATCTGGTTACTCACAACGTTCATGGCTAGATCAACATCCGATGATCCTGATTGGCAAACGGTAGAATAGAGGCATGGAACGAGAGTTTGACGGAACATAATACCCAGTGTTGGGGAGGTCTTCGAGGTCACGAATCTTCTCTGTTGTACGACATATTGTTCTTTGGAGTGGAAACTCTCATGGTCAACGCAGGTCCAGCGGATGTTGCATACATAGATTAATTGACATGCATACCTCCTCATAGTATTAAAGTCCCTTGGTTCCGATTGAACAAAGGAGCTAGGGATTCGAGCCTCATACGCACCTAGATTGGGGCTAGAGATGTAGGCAAGGCCTATCGACGTTCAAGGACAGTATGCTGTCACGCCCCAAACTTCTCCGGTCTCTTCGACCTTGCTAGAGTTGGTATGCAGTTTCTATGGCCTTCCGACTCATCAGTTCAGTAGCTTGCGAAAAGAGTCTCCCAAACTTGACAACAAATATTAAGGAGGTTGCCGAGGTTGCTCCAGTGAGGAATGTTTAGCTTCTCCATGGACGTATCAAAAGCTACTCTATTTACTACTTCACAGCTGATTGCATGTTCCGTTGCAGCGCATTGTATGTGCGTACTCCATGGGGAACTTGGGGAATCCTGGAAGGTCTTGAAAGATTTACTTTTTCTGGAGAAATATGCTTTTTGGATGGTAGGATTGCTACGTTTTTCCGGCCCATATAGACCGCTAGCTATCAATAAGATGTAGCGATACCTGGCCATAAAAGGGGACGTTGATCCCATTGATACTCTCAAACTACAGTGACTTCACCTGAAGTGTGTTCTAAGTTTTTCCATACCCACTGGTTGCTAGCCCCCAAACCCTAGACCTGCAATGTTTTGTGTAGATGCCGCCGAGAACACTTACATGCCATTCTCACTTTGTCTGGAGTTCACGTATCTATTGTGTCGTTTCCCTTGATATACCTTGGTAAGCTCATGAGACACAACCAATGACCTCTTTCTCTTGTCATAAAATGACTAGAAGATTCAGACATCAATTTGTGATTATATCTCCAATGTTGTTGTTTGTGGGTTATAGGGTAGATAAGAACTTAGCTTGCACTTGAGTGAGTTCTCGCTTTGGTGAACAGAAGCTTGCCATCTCTTTACGCTGTTAATAGTCATGTAAATAGGAGACAAGATTTCCCTTGGAGTTTATTGCCTAACGGCTTTGGGAAACTTGGTTAGCGAAGTTTATTTCTTGCCTAGAAACCACTACTTGGATATTGGACCAAATTATATCTATTAGACACTCGACCTCTTCACCCCTCGATAACTACTTCACTTCAATTGTTTTCAGTGAAGCATGGTGCACCTGAGCCGAACAGATTTCTATATCAGTTAGTGCATACAGTATTGTCCTTTTCCAACGTATCTCGTACGGCAAAGCTCTGAAATGGAATATATACTTATTTATACTCTTGAGCTTGGCAAACATAGCCCGAGTCTACGGTGATCGACCCGGTGTCAACTGCCAGGAAGAGATATGTGAATGCTCATAACCCTAGTGCAAAGCCCTCCCAGATACTGTCTTCATGTACTGGACCTTTGGCACTGTCCAGCCCTCACTAAGCATCAAATCCGCTTTGTCCGTCCTCCCTGTCAGGCTCACCATTACCAGGAAGTGCTAGTTTATCTTCAAAATACGTGATAGTGACATACCGGCTCGAACCATTTTCATACTTTCTTGTTATTTCGATTGCGTTCTATTGGTATCTTCTTCCATTCCGCTCCACGAAGCAAGACGACTGGGGGTCCTGCTAGGATCTCAGCTCTGGCAAGGAGTCTGCTCTAAATCAAAGATTACATGCTTCTTTGATAAGAGTTTGAGGTATCATGCAAAGCCTCGTCAAACTTCTGAATGAGCCTCTCGGATTCTTTGTCTCGGAGCGTTTGGCACATTCAGAGTGAAGTGTGGAGCGTTCCCGATTTGATGAACCTACCTCTTTTAACGCGTGCGCCAGTGGCCACGTCTCAACATATTCCCTCACCAACGCAACCATGTCGAACAGTACTGTCGAAATATCTCTGGATATACTAAAAGAGCTCATCCTGGCAGCCAAGTACGATGCGCCAAAGGATGTGCTTGAAAAGGGAACACAGCTCATACAAAATCAGCCAAAACTCACAGCATTCACCCTCTTCCCTGAACTTCCTACCGAATTACGTCTCAAAATATGGGAAATTGCCAACTCGGCGCCACGTATTGTAGGCTTGGAATGCGTGGAGAAAATGGTGATGCGCAAAACATCGTGTTCGGAGCATGGCGAGCATGAAAGAATGAACCCCGGTGTCTTTGCCATACCAGCAACGTGCAAGAGTCCCCTCCTCGAGACTAGCACAGAACCACGCGAAGTCGTACTGAGAAATTCGATTCCACTACTTACTCGAAGCGAGAAGGGATATTTGAAGAAGATGGCACCACCAAACGTGCGCTTCAATATGGATCGCGATATTCTATGGGTCATGGATACGCTTGGCCTCCATCGGTTTTGCAATGGTTACAACTTTGATATCGAGGTACGCTCTCCATCGTCCCCAACCTGCTGAAATAACGGGAGATTTCTAACGAGCATATTCTTTAGGCAACGACACGAGTCGCAATATATGATCATATGTGGGTGAGTGACACTTCCATCTTATTGTCTGTATTTATTGATGATGTATCCAAGCCGGGATGGATGGGAGATTTCGTAGGACACATGCAGATACTGCTGCCGTTTCTCGAAGAATTGTATCTAGTCGTTGGGAGTGAAGTTGACTTCCGCAATACGAACGTCAAGCTAATTGAGTATGTCAACCGCCGAATTTCCATTGCTTCATGGCCTTAAGAGACATTCAAAGCTGACTTTCTAGACCTCTTCGACGTCCATGGCGATATACACTGAAGGGCTTCGGCGTAGAGGATGTCAAGCCAACGACCACTTGGAAGGAAATGAAAGGCATGGCTCAGGAGCGTTTGGAAGAGTTGGTATGGGATAGAGAAGAGTTCCGCGAGCTAGAGCTGGGAATTGACCGTAAGTCCGATCCTGTGGTATTAAAAGTTGTGAGATAATGTAAACTGGCTAATTTTGTGCTTACAGCTGAGGATTCCAATGTTGAGACTGATGGTGATGATGGTGATGATGTTGATGTTGATCCTGATTATGATTTTGAACCGGATACATGCTCTCTGCTTCCAATGCTCGAGTTAGAGATCAAGTATGTCGAGATTGTCGCTGCCGACCAGTGAGTTGCTCCATCCACTCTGAAGTTCCGCATTGTTGCTAACTTCTTGAGACAATGGAACACAGAGCCGTTGAGGTCTCCTGGACCCAAGACTTTGCCGATGGGGGTCGAGAGACAAGGCGATCTCAAGGAATTGCGTCACAAGGGTTCAATTCTTGGATATTTCACCCCAATTGCCAAATAGAGCCGCGTTTCAATGTATGAAAAGGTGTGGAAAATAAATGGATGGTATGCATGTATGGTCGGACATAGCTTCTGGTGTTAAGGAAGCATTTTGCTAAAGTAGCAATATATGAAATTTGCTGCCAACATGATCCATGCTCCTAGTGGTCTCGGGACCGTTGCAAAAAAAAGCGGTAGGTGACTTACAGATGATCCTACATAAATCAACAATACATGGGACGGCCCTATTGCTGCTCTATGGGAAGCATTGCGCCTGTTTCATAAGGCCTCACAATAAAATGCGGAGAACCTGCTGCACGAAAACAGGAATTTAGTAGCTGCCCATAAGACTTCTTCAGGCGATGACTTCCACGAAATCGCTTCATTGCGACGCTATATATGGTATCACTGAATCGAATTACGAAAGGTATAACCCGGCAAACCAAACTCCAGATAGACCAGCTAGTCCCAAGACAGCTACAGCCTTCTTTGCCCACCAACGCTCATCAGTAGCTACCTTTGCAGCCCTGATACGTTTCGACGCATGGTTGTCTCGAACTGGCGCCATGGTGCTGTTTTGCGCTGCATCAACTCCTTCAGCTCGTTCTTTGAGATCAGCAATCTTCTTTCCCAGTAACAAAAGGTCTTCCTTCCATTCCATGTCGTTCCCAACGTTATCGACTTCGACGTTCTGAACATTTCCGAAGAAGTCCATGAGCAGTCTGTTCCTTCCGGCTTCTTCTCCACCAGGGAATAAGTCCCATCTGATGCCTGGATGGGAGTGTATCTTCGCTTCATCGTAGCTGTCGAATAAGTCCCCGACAGTTTTCTTGCTGCTTGGTTCCCTGACTTGCGTCTCCAGGAAGTCTAGGTTGTAGTATGTGTATCGATCAATCACTGCCACGCCAACATCGTTATCTGCATGGTGTGAGTAGGACGACTGGTCGATCTCTGATGATCCGGTGGCTATTATGTTTGGCGAGTAGAACTTGCTATACATAGTGTTTGCCTGGCATGTATCGATCATGAACAGCAATTCATGATACCTGATCTAGTAAGTACCTCAATAGCATATCGCAGAGAGCATATCTTACCTCTTCTTTTCCCACATTTGCTCAAAAGCATCTGCCAAGTCAAAGGCGCTGATCTCCTCTGCGTCCTGGAACTTCAAAAACTCATTTCCACCATGGCCTGTCATGTAAACCAGAATGTTACTTCGGTCATCCGTCAACAGCCTCTTGCTCCTCGGCATCTCTTCTCCAACACGATCCGTCAACAGTCGTATAAAGTTCTCCACTGTGACTTCGTAGCCCCTGTAATCAACCTCGATGTTGTCTCCGTAGAGGTCGACGGCGCGGTCGGCATTCGAGTACACGGTACCTGGAAAGGCGTTCCGAGGGTTGCATGCCATATCATCAGGAAGCATGAGGATGATTTGGGAGTCAGGAATCCCAAGACGCTTGACGGTGCGGTATAGAGAGAGGACATTGGCGAGATGGCGGTAGTTAAACCAGAATCGCGAGGTTGAAACGAGAACAGCCCAGTTGGATGTGTGTTCTGCTATTGCTGGTGTGAGGAAGGGTGTGAGGAGGAAAGGTAGTTGGAGGAGGTTATTAAGTTTCATAGTGGTAGCTTCTTCACCAATACATGGGCTACGCGCATTTGTAGAGGCAGGTGATGTACGATCTGGAAAGCGAAGAGACAGATGCTTCCACTTCCTCCCATTCCGTGCTGAGAGCTGACATGTCGTTACAAATCCGGGGAAGTGGTGGCAAGAAAGGAGTAGGGTGCATTTATATCAATATCAAGAACGAATCTATTAAATATCTGCAAGGCTACCGCAAACCTTGTGATATTGAAGACCCCTCCAAGTCTTTTAAGGTTGCAGTTTTGACACCGAATTCACATCAACATCAGATCTCCATCATCTCCCAGTCAACCAGCTTCTATTTGATGTCCCAATCAATAGATTGACCTGCACATAATACGCAAATATGGGATGGCCGCCGGCAGTGGTTATTGTCGTCAGGTATGCCTTCCAGTAGCAACACTATCCCGACCGAGGTATCAAAGAAGGCCTTATTATGTTGAATCTTTTGCCAAAGATATACTCTTCGCTGTGTATACCACAAGCTAATTATTCAAACCCCTCTGTAGACATGGAGCAAGACTTGATGCGGCAGATAAGCAATGGCATCTCACCTCTCCAACTCCCTACGACCCTCCCCTCACATATGGCGGCTGGAATCAATCCAAGGCACTTGGAGACAGAATAGCTGAATTGTTACGCAACCGCGAGACAGACGATGAATTCCTAGAAGGAGATGAACATGGACATAGGCGAAAGAGAAGACACAAAGTAGTCATTCACAGTTCACCTTTCACAAGATGCGTTCAGACCTCAGTCGCAATCAGTGCCGGCCTTGCTCAGAATCCAAGACATGCTCATCACCGACCTGCTACTTCCTCTCACCATCACCTGCCAATGCACTCCTCTCCAAGAATCCGATCATTAGATACGGGATCGCCGAGTTTAGCACCTATACCTGAGCCTGGATCACAGCCTGCTCTCAGTATCAACACTGAA
The DNA here is from genome assembly GCA_019669825.1 of Calycina marina. Lineage (NCBI taxonomy): Eukaryota > Fungi > Ascomycota > Leotiomycetes > Helotiales > Pezizellaceae > Calycina > Calycina marina. Next base: position 12,663 of record MU254038.1, read on the forward strand.
TCAGAAACCGTCAGAAAGTCAACTCTGCGAATTGACGCTTTCCTTGGCGAATGGCTCACGCCTGACTACTACGAGGCCATTACCTCACCTCCTGCTTCGACGTTGATGGTCGCGTCGGCAAAGGTCGCTTTAATGAAGAAAGATGACTACACCTACCTGTCTCAAGCTAGAGTGGGCTCTGCATCGTCTAACAAAGGATTTCCAGGAGGATGGCAGAGCCCTAAATTGGTTACCCCGATGGCATTGGAGGAAGTTGATCCGTTGAGCGCTCTTCCCTCTATTGCTCAGGCACTTCCCAGAAGGGATCGTACCAGCAGTCTTAGCAGCGTAGGCGATAGTAGCACCTTCAGACCCAGAAGTCCAAATACTAAAGCCACAGCAACTACCACAGAATCTGGAGTTTATCAAGCGCCCACTCTACCATTCGCTGCCTCGTTCACCGACCCCATTCCAACTGGAGTAGTTGGTCATGCTCGAGATGCTTGTGTTGATGTGGACTACCAGTGGGATAGTTTGCGAGAACCACAAGAATGGGGAAGTGGTGGTGAGTATGGTGAAGAATGGAGTTCCATGCACAAACGATTTCGAAGCGGGCTTCAGAAAATGGTGTCATGGTACGAGGAGACCGAAGATCCTTCGAAGATTCTGTCAAGGGCATCGACATCAAACTCCATACAGTCCGCCGGGAACACAGATGAAGATACCGATCTGATTCTCATTCTGGTAACACACGGCGCTGGTTGTAATGCTCTTATCGGCGCTATGACAAACCAACCGGTTCTAATGGACGTTCCATTATCATCGCTCACAGTAGCAGTCCGCGAATCATCTTTACCAACTTCTTCATCGCCCACTACCACCACTAGTCCTCGAGCTCATTTACGCGTAAACTCCAGAACGCCTACAGTTTCTGAGAAGTACAACGTTCCTATCCAAGCTGACATCAGCCATCTTGCACGTCCATCCGTCTCTGCTTCTTCAAGAGTTCCCTCTTTGGCAGGCATCTTCCGTGAACGAGAGACTTTAGGCAGCTCAAACGATGCTCGAAGGTCCACAGCACCGAGATTGCCCCGAGTAGAACCAAGCTCGGGAAATTTTGGTAGTATCCGCCGTGCAGCCACTGTGGCAAGCAGTGCTCCCAGAAACCATGTCGCCAGTAAGACCTTTCTAGCAGCACAACCAGCTTGTAGTGTTCTGTCTGATGTTGCTAAATCGCCACCAGGTCATCAAGGTTCAATCGGTCTCTGGGGTGCTCCCACACTACCGGCAGTAAGCCAATTCCCGGTCTCTTCTGCGGTCTCTTCAGATTCCCAACAACTCCCACTTAAAATCACTTCAAGCGTGGTAGTTTCATCGGACTCATCGGACCAAACGCTTCGAGCTGTTGCTAACCGCAGCCATTTATAGGCTGACGAACCAGATGAGGCAGAAGATGATATGATACTGAACTTTGGCGATGATGATAATGCTATCGCAACCCGAGGATTAGAAAATATACCGCTGGCATTTTCAACAACAGTGTCTGTCGAGCGAGATACCATTGGACCTTTGGGATTGTGGGGATCACCACTACCGCCTGGCGAGGCTGATGCCAACAGAGAACCTGGGAATAAGCGCAGATGGACCATTACTAATGGTCGTTGAAACATGTTTTCACTGCATTGCATTGAAAGGGAAAATTGCATAGTATCTTTCTTATGGAGGAACTAACGTTGGCGCATGGGGCGGAACTACAAATCCACATCTTGAGGGTCATAAGGTATCTATCCAAAAAGGATGGGATGAGCCTCTTACGAACTTTCTACCAGCTTTCCTCTGGTTATGTTTCACGATTGAGGTATTATGTTGACAATGAAATATTCTCCACACAACACAGATGTCCTATATCTATGCACACTAATATCGTGCCTAGGTAGATGTTTTTGTGTGCCTTCCTCTTCCAACCCCTTTTGCGTCTTGCTTAATTGCACCAGTTTTTCATCGCCGTCTCTGCTTCCCGAGTCACAACCTCCAGCATGACTCTATCAGCACATGATCCAAAAAATGCTTCGTGGCTGTATAGGCTTTAGTCTTCTACTGTCATTCCGAAGTACAACACCTCCAACCTCAACATCTCCCCAAATGCCAAGCATACTCCCTTTATGCCTCTCCCTTGGAGAGCTCCACGCTCTTCACTATCCCTTGGGCCTCGTTTTGGTATTGTCACCCTCCCAACAATAGTGTCATGGCCCCAGCGCTCACATGCACAATACCAAGCAACCAGAAAACAAGGCAAAAAGGTTGCAAGTTTTCTTGGCGTGTTGTAGTTATTTCAGCGCAAGAGGTGCAGGATTTGCTACACAGCCAACATCACTTGGCTCTGCACATCATGAGTATCGAACCTAGCAACAAAGAGGGTGGGGTGGTTGGAAATTGGGTGGTAAGTATCCTATACTCTGGGAATTGGTCTACTCCATACCTTACTCACCGGTACTTATAACTACTGCTACTGCTGTCCAATCGACCGTCACGGCACCCACTCCAGTAGCTACAGCCAGCCATCAGGGCGTTCCACAACCAGCTTTCACCGTTCCCCAACCACTTCAACCAGTCATCTAAATCCTCCTCACCCTCCCGCTATATATCCACCGTCTGATCTGAGACCACCTCTCCCCAATCCAATCGTCCTGTCTCGAACTCATTTGCAGTGCGTTCTACCCGATCCACCGCTCTATCAATGGCACCGTCGAACTCCAAGCCTCGCCATTCGAAAACGCTCGTCCTCTCTATCGTTTCCTGGGCGATTTGAAGGACAAGAAATGGGTCTGGTAGCCCTATGAGGAGCCAAAGCTTTAGCATCCGTGACGGTCGTGGTTGCTCCTCCTACACCACCAGTGGTCTCTCCTTTTGAGTTTGTCATGGCGTAATCAACAAGAACGGATTCATCTCAACGTTCGATTAATGCAGTGAAAATAAATCGTGCAAACGTGACGACCAGGAATGCGAACTGCAGCTTCATTCTCTAGGATGCTCCCACAGAAAGTAACGCCAAGCTTTCCCACGACAACTCATAAGCTGCTTCCGTCTTATACTGCCTACCAAGGGATTGCCAGAAGACATTTTCCTCTTTGAAGTGGGGTTTATGGCATATTTCATGTGTCCGTTGATGTCAAGAGCATCAAATTCGGCCAATTTGAAAGGCAAGATGATTGATGGGAATGGGAAGCAAATTTCTCCACGGCCCTTGGCCAACATATCTCATACTCATCTGCCACGATTGAGATCGATGTGCGCTCTATAATCTCGTGTTCTCCCAAATGACCAATGTGCCTATTCGGCATAAGTCTGGTCTCGCTGTCGTTATCTTAACATAGCATAGCAGCCAACCATGTCATGGAGCTTGGTTTTCGCTCTCGGCCTCAGCAACTTCATTTCACCAGGGTGCGTTCAGGCATAGTCTGTACGACTCAGCAGAAGAACCTCGACCTAAGTCTGTGGGCCCTTGTCGACAGCTGTCTCCGGACCCTACCTCAGCTATCTAATATATTATGTGCAGAACAGCAGATGCTGGACATAACGATACAACGTGAGAGATACTATCCATTTGCAGACGGCGCTATCTAATCCACCAAACATCTCTATTGTGGTCCATATAAAACAATATTCATCCACCTCAGTGGGGTAGCTGACCGGCCATATCCGAAAAGCCACAGGCAAGTTCAACACCACTTGGTACTGCCCGGATATGAAGACGTTCTACTACTCCAACCCGAAAATCTTCCGTGGCATCTTCGACGCTCTCGACAAGGTCGGTTCAGAGGCCATCACGGCAGCTGCAGGCGATTTGGCGACTTTACCAGCTAGTATCACTGTTCCGAGCACTGCTTTTGCTGGGGCTAAATATGCAAGAGTCACTACAAATGTTCTGTTCACTTTTGAAAACAAAACATTGATGGGCTCACACAGCATTTCTATGAATACTGGCGAAATCCGAAGCAATTTTTCAATTCTACTTGAACTACTTCCGCTACAAGAATATTACCCGTTTAGGATTCATGTACTGACAAGAGATTGTAGTGAGGGCAGAGGATGAGAAAGAGTTTACGGAGATCGGCATCAACGGAGAATGTACCATCACATTGAAGTCCATATCTGGCAATTCCGACACTGTTAGCTCTTCAGACTTTAGCTTCAGGAACGCAGTGGAGTCGGGAACCTTGGTGTAAGGTTCTGGGGCTCCGGTCGGTTCTCGGGCTGGGAATACTCAACTGATCTTCTCGACAGAAGTAGCGTCTGGTTGGTGTAGGAATGAAGAGGCAAGTATCAATCGGGTAGAATCACGTGGAAGCGATTCTGTTACAAGCTGAGTAAACCGTGAGGTAAACAGAGCTAATGTAATTTGAGCACGAAGCTCCTAACTAAGGAAAGTACAAAGACTGTATACTAAGAGAGTTTCCTGTGCTAGCTGGGCCAATAGTCACGTGACATTATACATCCTGTCGATTCCCCAGTTCGCTTCCTCCTGTAAGTAACCGACCAGTAGTATATGCAGAAAGCTTTCCCCAGGGCTCTACTGTAGCACTAACTGAGCCTAAGATTCATAGTAACCTGATTACTGAATCGTAACACCTGGTTAGGTTGCAGTCAGCATTGAGAAACACCGTGCGTGTATTTTTGCGTGTTATTGAGAATGTGGGAGACTAGAAGAGGACTTCTGCTATTTAGCTATTGCTTGACGATTGATTAACGCTCACAAGACAATCTAATACGCTATTCTAACATCAACGGAAATCAGAAAGTCTTGTCAAAATTCGTTCATAGTTCGTCCTATGACAACGACGCATTCATCTGTGTCTCCTATAGTATTGCGTCTTACAATACTATATCCCAAAAATGGCAAATTAATCTGTCAGGCTTATGCTTGACCATGACGACCGACAACCGATGAGGGAAAATTAGAATTGTTCATAGCATAGAAATAACCGCAGACTGTTGAGAAGAGATAAGTCACCCAAATGAAATCTCACACACACGCTTCCCAAAACTAACAGCTACGGCCAAGGGAATTTGGCCAAAAGTGTTTCCTGTCCGATATCCTACATTTCTTGCTTCTCATACAAGCTCTCCTCATCCAAGTCCAGTTCTCCCAAAACAACATCACTCCCATCTTCCAAGACGACAAGACAACCAATTCCAGCCCTTTCCAACACCTCAGCGACACCAAAACGCACCAAAAGCTTCCAAAGATCAACGTGGTGGAGCAAACGGATTCCTGCATTTACAAGCCCAACAGTTTGCAGGATTAGTCGGTCCGGGGTGCAGAACGTTTTCAGTAGGACCGCAGAGCCAGCCCTTTTGTTGGCATGCCAGTTGGTTCGAGATGGCTGGATTGCACGTAATATACCAGAATGGCTTTGGGGGCATCTCTGCTGCGCCTTTATCTGGCGTTGGCGATGCTGCTGCGAGAGCTAGGAGGGAGAACGTTGCTAGAACTGTAGATGGTGTTAGAAATATTCGAGGTGGTCGATTGGGTGGACTTACTCTTCTGGAGCGTGATCTGCATCTTGAAGTTTGATCGTAGCCTGCGTTGGAGTTCGGATGGATTGATGAAAACGGCTTTGTTGACGATGGATATGCTGACTGCTTGGTATCAAAATCCAGTAAGAAGGCTGTCGTGCAAAGGAGGAAAGAGCGGACGGCAAGACCAAAATATAAGCAGCCTCTCAGCCAGCAAACTACAAAGCTAGTAAGCCTAACGCCTCCCCTCTTTGTCGCAAAGCAGGTCACAGAATTGCCACCACCAGCTTGACCCGGTACAGAGTCGCACGGGCTCTCGTGAGAGCTTCAACAACATCCAACTATCCGAGACATGTGGTTGATGGCAGCGAGATATCTCCAGATCTCTGTGGTGCTGGAACACGGGCCAAGTGTTTGCTTCGAATGCGAGTCCCGTTTGTGCTCATCGCCGAGGGTGCCTTCTGTGTAAAGTGAGTAGCGTGGAGAGGATTGTTCTTCATGAGGTGCGAAGGAGCTATCTCCGTTTGTGCATGATGCGTATGCAACAAAAGAACTCAACAATTTCTAGCAGCACGAGTGACCCCTTACTTCAAAATACTTCGATTGCTGCTGTACTCGATGGCTACCTTTGTGGACGATGGACCTCGTGGCAAAGGTGGTGGCCCAACGATTTGTCGTTATCCCTGTGATCACACTCCATGAAATAGGAGGACCATTAGCTGTGAATGGGCTTATAGCAGAGCTGATGGTACCTTGTGATCCAACGATGAAATAAAAGAGCAGTCAAACGAGTAGATTAGCGAGTCTGCTATACGTAGTTTCGTATCCTCAATAAGAGTTTTATCATGTTTATTTAGATCTAACTAATGTTGAACTGTTACTAAAATATATCTGCACATTCCTGAGCTTGACATTGGATCCCACTGGCCACACAAAACATTGACCGGCACTGGCCTGCCAAGCAAGTTATACGAACTCGGCAGTAACATACTGACTACGCACATTACACAGGAATCACCAAGTCTGACAAAGGTCTTCCGGAGCGTTACACCAATACTCCCAGCAGACCCATGGTCCACACTAGAGGTAACAAAGCAACAAGCAAGTACTCAATGTCCATGAAAATCACCGTTCTAGAACTCAGTAAAACACGACAGCCCGAAACACAACATATGTCAAGCATATAGATAGTTTTCTGCCAGTCCCTATTTTCCACCATCATACCGATGCCCTGAACACAGCACATGTCAAATGCAAACGCAACTTTCTGTCAATCCATACGCTGTCACAAAAGCACTACCAGCAATGTCCCATCAAACCATCGTTATCATAAAGTAAGGTCCACTCTGGACCATCTACCTCCAACTATCCTACTAATTAATGCACACCTCAAACTGACATTCACAACGACATGTATACGGACACTTCTTCGGTCCGGGCGTCAAGATGCCATTGAAACTGCATGTATAGCCGAAGCGCGCACTCTCGCACAGCATGGTCTCCCAGCCGTAGATGCCAGAGTTGGCGCAGTTGAGGCGGTAGGCGCTAGTGGCGTCTTTTTGGATGTTGGAGTCTCCAGAGTCGCCTTGAGGCAGTGCTGCTGTCAAGGTAAGGAGGACGGAGAGAGAGGCTAGGCAAGGTCAATGACACACCCATAGCGTATCAAGGACGTCGGTGACGTTACCGATGGAGAAGAAACGCATGTTGTGTATATGGTACTTGTTGACGGTCGCTGCTTGTGGGATTGTTGTGAGGTGGGAATTGTCGAGTATTTGTATGCAGTCTGTTTGAGTGCGGTTTTGACTTTGAGATAGAGGGGAATTTGGCTTTCCGCCAAAGTTTATATATGTTCCAACAACCACGCTACGTAAAGGTTAACAAGAGGTGCGGTCTGTCATGTACAACAAGGAAGAACGTCTTGGTCCTGTCACCTTGCTCAAGCTGAGTCTATACGAGAGCTTGGGTTCCACAGATTTGAAAATGTCGACCCGAGCGCTTGCTGGGCAGTTTGCCAAGTCGTCAGAATAATGAGGAGGTTGCTGATATCATAAACATGCCTATATTAAGAGCTCCGAAGAACTCACGAATTGAAATCAGAAGGAAGGACCTAAGGCACTTGAGTGCTGATCTTTCGAGTATTTGATATCCCATTACTATTCTGTTTGTCATCTGATCATAATATATCGCAAGTAGAATGGCCAGCATCCTCATCTCCTGCTTCCGTCGTACCATTGCACCTAGCTATGGCCGATATTCCGGCGGTGCATTCGACCCGCCAAGGATGACGTCTTCCGTTGAGAATGTTACTCTTGGTGCAGGACTTCTGCTATTCTCATCGTAAACGCCCAGCATAGGACTGTCACTTCTCCTCTCCCTCCTGTTTCCGACCTCCAATCGCTCCATTTCTCTTCGCTCGTCCCTCCTTTCCCGACTACTTAAGTGCTCCTCTGAACCCGAGTATGACGGTGGTTGCGGATAGTGCTCATGGGGGATCTCCGGCACAAATCCATACTTCACATCTTGAGGATATTCGTGTCCAGTTGATACTTGTGCCGGTGGCGCAACTTGGGGTAGTGATTGAGCCTGCGGTGGTTGAACTGGCTGTGTCTGACCCTGTTTCCAATTTGCAGGCCAACCAGCCACCACGCCCGGCGCGACCTGGACTTGTGTCTGTACTCTGCCTATCCCCGGTGCACTACTTGTCCGTCCGTTGGCATGGTATCTCTCTTCTGCTTCCTGCTCTCTTCTTTTCTTCTCGCGCCTGCGTCTTCTGCGCTCCTTGCGTTCCTCATCGCTCTCGGGTTCGGGCTGCAAGTAGATCTTCGACTGTGAGTGCGAGTGATGTGAATGGTGTGAGTGTTTGTGATCGTTATGTGAAGAGGGTCTTTGTGGATGTGGATGAGCATGCGAGTAATGTGAAGAGTGATTGTGATGGTGGCAGTCTGAGAATAGAGGATATGAGGATTCTTCGAGAGCAGCGGCTTCCTCTGCAAGACGCTCACGCTCGCGCTTGGTCTTCTTGTGTTTATGGATTAGGTAGCCTGCTGCTACAATCTCGAGGCCGCCAAGTATAACCATATTTTCTTGTCGTTGGTGTAATCTGTTCGGTTGGTATATGTCGTATCGATGCTCTATACGGCGTGGTTTCTTGGTGAATCAGAGTATAGGTAATTCACTGTCAGAGATTCCGTATGGGCAGGTGAGATGTGGGGGGGGGGGGAAGAGCCGAGTAGAAGAAGGCGTCAGGAATAAAACCGAGCCGTCACATGCAGCCTTACCGATCAGACTGGCGGTCCAAGTCTCCAGAAAGGATATTTGCAGATGCACATCATCCACCTCGGTCAGCAGCTCGTTTATACCAATGGTTCGTAAGCAGCTGCCTATGATGTGCCAGACCCTTAGAAGGAATTATCTGCCAACCAGTGAAATCCGGAAATGCTGAAGATGCGTCTGCTGGCACATCCAATGACAAACCATCCCGCCACCAAGATCTCGAGACTGATGCTCAGCCCCGCTGGGCGTCATACCCAGTGATCAGGGAATGCGGCCTGTCCGAGATGATAGCTCTGTGGTACCGAGCAGCGAGCAGATGACGGAGTGAATTAGCCCTCAAATTTTGTTTTATACGGGTGTGAAGTGTTGACAAACAATTGCTGGGAGTGCAGTCGAAGGGGCTGCAGAAAAGTCACCCGACCTACGGTCACGTGATAGGGAATCCGTTAATTCCTCGGGCTACCCAGCTCAGCTCACCTGCTACCTATATTATAGCTACAGTCTTAACTCGATATATCAAAATCAAGTGCATGGAAATACTCTACACATGGGAATTAGCTCGCGAACTTTTCTATTTTTGGGTGACAACAAGGGAATACCTCTTTACATGGATGTGGGAATGGCTAGACTGGAACTTGGTCCCATAGAACTTTCAGCTCACAATATTGCTGTAGATTGAGGTCCTCTGACTTCGTCGCAAGATGTTTGTCGAGCTATTTTTCAGTTCGGAGGACATCATCTATCTAGCAGCCATAGACATCGGGTATCGAGCAGGAATGCAACTCACCCTTCCAATTCTCACAACTCTCCTGTTGTTTCGTAGGGTTTGTCGATTCGATCTGTTTTTCAGATCCTTTCTCATATCATTTAGTGAATCCTACTGCACGGACGAAACGCTTACTCTGTTAAAGACTCTTATTCCTCGTCAAACTTATGATGCTACAGTATAGCTGACCCTTGACGTGCCCTTGCTTCTTGAAATCTTCTTGACTTTCGTCTCACCACACAAATCCGACGTATCAACATGTGTCCCACCACAAGGATAAACCTCCGCCCCAACAATATTCACAACCCTGAGCTTCTCTCCAGGTGCCACGAAGTTCGATCTGGAATCAGCCGTTCCAGGCCATGTTTTCTTGAATTCCTCCTCATTCCAGAATTCTATCTCGACCGGCAGCTTGGCGGCGATGTATTCATCGACCTTCTTTTGTATCGGATCCTTCCACTTCCCTTCGATGGACCCCTGGAATTCGCATGATGCCGAGTCTGGAAAATGAGATGCCTTCAGCTCATCGAAACCTTCAATCTCCTTCTCGAGTAGGTGTCTGACAGCTGCTCCAAGTATATGGCCCGCAGTATGCAGTCGTGAGAAATACAAGCGCTTTTCCATATCTATGGCCTGTTCTATTGACTCCCCACCCTTGAAGACCGAGTCGCCACTTGTAAAGCGCCCAAAATGCAAGACTTGGCCATCATTGAGGGTATCCATCCGTACCATAGCTACGTTGAAAGAAACACCGGATGGACTTGTCATCTTGCCTACATCAGATGGCTGGCCGCCACCTTGCGGATGGAAGATCGTTTTGCCCGTCACCACCACATGATCATCGTCTTTCCCTTCTTTGAAAAGCAGGCGATTGGCTTCTTCGAGAGTAGCAAATGAACGTATGACTATAACGATAGTCTCGAGAGTATGCAGTTTAGCATTGTGCTGGAAAGCCATATAGGTTCTGGCAACGGATGCCATGTTTGAGATCTGTCTACTTGTGAGTCTGACTGACAAGTTTGTTGATTGTTCAGGATGGGAGCTTGACGTCTACAGACCAGAAGTCACTCACTTTTAGTAAGGTTTTGAATCACAGTAAGATGCTTTGAGAACTCAATGGAATATGTACACCCTAGTCAGCGTTGCAAGTTCAATGTTGAAGTTCATGCCATGTTAATGTTAGGGCATCGTGGCAAGAATCTGGGAGGGGCTGACTAAGCAGCGTCCCCTTCAATCTCATTTCAACTTCATTGTTTGCACAAGTGGGTAAGCTGACGACATTGAGAGTGAGATCTGACTTTGCTCTTCGTGAAAGACTTCCATTGACTTGACTTCGTAAAGTTCTCTGATACCACTAGACAGAAAAGCTGCCCAACCAATCACATACTTCTTGCTAAGCGAGGAGCCCCTTTTCCCTCAATCTAAGATCCCTGACTGACGAAAAGACCTTTCCGCATCGGAAAGATTGCATCATGATATATCGGCTGCATACTAAGACCCTTGGTCGTTAATACTAGGGATTGGGTATACTGACCTGGCTCTCGATGAGTCAGGGCGGTATGGGTTGTTAGGTAGGTGTATTGACAATCACTTTACAACAAGAATTGCACTTTGTTACTATGATACGGAATATCAATTTGTGTTGCGCACGAAGCTTCTATCTAATGAAGTCTCTATACTTATATATAGATCTTCGCACCAGCTTTGACATGAAGTATTCCAGGCTCCAAGACTCCTCGCTTAAGTCACAGGATGCTAACTCTGGATATATCCGGCTTGCTTCTATGCAAACTCTCCTACAGTACACGCCTAGCTATACTCATACCAGCACTGTATAACCCATAATCCGTTAACTCAGTTATGCCTCCCCCAAGGTTGGTCTGAGAAACCCGCGAGGAAACCTCTAGACGAGTGTGCGGTCCTCAAGGCCGTACTAAAGAAGAAGCAGCTAGGGACTTTACCGAGTTCTTAACTACAGCTTCTACGAGTGATATCCAAGTATCCTCAGACGGCTCTAAGAGCGAGGCTATAGAAGGCGCTACCAGTAGCGGCTGTGTAACATACCAGTACAAGATACAAACCGATTGCAAAGCCTTTTGTCTAGGCCGTAACGCAGAGGTTTTCGAGGCAGAGACCACTGCTGCGCTGAATGGAGCAAAAGCAGCGCTATTAGCCCCATCTGCAAAGCTGGCAATGGATATGTGGACATTAATTAATAACCTAGATGCTTTTACTAGCCCCCACAGCTGACTCATCACAGTCGGTATTCACTGAATTCTGCGAAATAGCACATAAATAGCCACTCATACCGAATGCCACGCAGTCAAGCATGAGCTGTAAAAATCCGCTGGGTACCAGGCCACTTAAGCATAGCAGGCACCTAGGCGGCTAATATAGCAGCGAAGTAGGGCGCGTCACTTCCAACACCCGCAAACTCAAATTACTCCCTTACCTCGCTGAAGCGATAGCTAAAGTAGTGGCCAAATCAGATGCAAACAAGCTGTGGAACACTACAGCGCTAGGAAGCTACACAGGGGTACTAATACTCCATCCAGAGCCCAGACCTTTTATGACTGGGCAGGATAGCCCTCGGTCATATACTTGCATCACGTATACAGCACGGCGATTTCACAGCGTACCACGAGCGTTCCCATCATAGAGATTCCGCCCGTAACTTCTTATGCAGACTGCCCAAGTCCTCTTTACACTTCTACTACTGTAACCTTAGCGCCGTCTGCAAGCATGCCAACTGAAGACATGCTTCAGATGCAGTTCTTTGGCTTTTGGGCACAGCAACTGGTGCTAAGAAGCTTGCAGACCGGATTACAGGCTCAAAGTTTTACATTACAGCCTGTTTACAACACTCTAGAGACGACCACAATCTATAGCAGCCCGCATAGATCTCTGTTTATCTCCTTGTTCTTTGTTTCTTTGTTATATATCACTTGTGATGGTTGGAACCCATGTGGATGTGTCACGATCCAGATATCACGAGCTTTGGGAGACAGCTCGCGAGACTCGTGCAGGGAACTCTCTTACTATATAGTCTTTGTAGTTTCCTTAGCTAGGAGCTTCGTGCTCAAATTACCATAGCTTTATTTACCTTGCAGTTTACCCAGCTTGTAACGGAATCGCTTCCACGTTGTAAGGGTTGGGACCCATATGGGTGCTCGGGCCAACGCCAACGCCCTCGCTCTGCGCTGACTCCAGACCAAGTGGGCCAAACTGGCATTGTCCCAGAACCTCATATTCTGTGAGAGGCCAAACCTCGAATAGCTCAAAAGGTTATGGGTTCTGAAATTCAATTAAGAAGTGCATAGGGAACCAGCATAGTGCGGATTCCCTCCCTACTTATCTATGTACACTAGATCCACCGAATATTCTAGAGTAGTTATCTTCTGACGAATACAAAGGAAAAGTATAGAATAGTATGGAATAGTATAGAATAGTATGCCTCATGATAATGCCACTCTTAATTGAATTCCAGAACCCATAACCTTTTGAGCTATTCGAGGTTTGGCCTCTCACACACGTGATTCACTCGATTGATACTTACCTCTTGATTCCTATACCAACCCAACCTTGCTTCCGGCGAGAAGATCAGTTGAGTATTCCCAGCATGAATACTAGCCAATGTCTAGAACGTTACAGTCCACTCTTGTTGCTTCTGCCATATTCAATCTTCACGTGCTACAAGGACGAATATTAAGAAACTCCTGTAACTTCACTGTGAAATAAAAGTCATTGAGTATACTGATAATGCGGTGAGGCTTTTCATATCTCAATCTAGACTTTATCTTCCAACAAGCTGGCCTAAAGGACCCACAGAAAAGTAATAGAATCTTTTATATCTCGATCCAGAACTCGGTTTCTAACAAGCTGTCTCCTGCTTTAAATTGCTCCTAAGGATTAAAGTTAATATCTTCGCTAAGTTCACAATGGAATAGTAGGCTCTCAGCATAAAAAGATGCCATGGAACTTTCCGCATCTCGATCAGGACTTGGCAACTTAACAATCTATCGCCTGCTTTTAGAAGAGCCATGAGGATTTCTGTAACACAACGCAGAAATCTGCTCTCGAAAAGCGGTCTCTTGTTTTTGAAGTGCTTGACTAATTACTAGCAACATCTTCCGTGATTTCACAGTGAAATGAACAGCCCGTCAGCAGGAATATGCAATGAACCCTTCTATCTCTGAATGCAGGACTTCTCTTAACAATGCGTCCCGACTTTCAAAATCTCGTTCTCAAGGACTAATACTGATAACATCTTCGGTGGCTTCCCAGTGAAATGCGAGACATCTGCGGTACGAAGACGCAATGTGAGTTGCTGACCATTAATCCTAAAATCGACTTCTAGTAATACTATCTTATATTATGAACTTGCAAGGACTAATGCCAATAACATCCTAGGTGACTTCACAACACTATCTTATAATATGATCTAAGGACTGATACTAATAGCATCCTTGGTAAAATCATAGCGAAATATCAGAGATCTGCAGCACAAAAATACAATGTGATTTTCTGTTTATCAATCCTAGAATCGACGCCCGGCAATACTGTCTTATTTTGGGACTTCGGTAGAAGCATAGAAATTCAGTTGCTAGCTAACTTATGTAGTGCCTATATATTGTCGCCAGGTCACGTGGTAGCATGTGCTTAGTTATTGTCAAGGAATGTATATGGTATAGATTTGACTATAAGAGATTCTCCAGGAAGGAAGAACATCCAAGAGGATCTGGCTATATATACAGACACAGGGGAATGCACGTGACATGCACACTCTACATCCTCTACAGTTATCCTGCCGGCGGCTCAAAATCTCATGACATGAACTCTCCAAGAACAGATCGTATCGGCAGCTATAGAGACTTCTCCGGTCCACAGGCGAATGACTAAATACAAAACATGGGACTGAGAATCCGTCCAATAAGTATACTACACTCCGCAGGAAATGCAAATATGCTATAGCCAGCTCTCTTTCTCAGGATAGTGATTCACCGCGACGTGCTTGCCACTGTTTGCTTGTGCGAGCGTCTTGGCATTGTGATACATGCCTGGGATCATTTCTCCAACAAATTTCCGCCATACTATCAAGACCAACAGATCCCAGCTCCGCACAATGTCGATCAACTTGTATCCAGACTTCTCGCACACTTCGGAGCCTCAGCAGCTGATCCTCACGTCCTCCAGTATTGCATTTTTGCCAGCTACCCCATTTGCACCGCCGTCGCCCTCACGCCCAACTTGGAAAACGGGCCACAAGGCTATCCGCATAAAGTCCAAATCGCCGAACATCTTGAGCTGTGTAGACACTTTCCCACGCCCGCCTTCTGCTCTTCTATGGAGGCATAGAAGCGTTGCGGCGGCTCATAGATGCTCGGGACTGTGCTAGTAATGATGCTCTTGAATGGCTTATGGTAGGTGTTGCATTCTGAATACTGAGATATGAGGCTGTGTTGAGATGGGATTATAGGCGAATGCAACGCCGGAAGAGCAGACGACCATGTAGGAGCCCTTAGCCATCTGCCACTTGGCTGAAGGCAGGAGGCAATACATGGTCGCAAACCAGGAATAGATGAAAAAGTC
This sequence comes from Calycina marina, assembly GCA_019669825.1. Lineage (NCBI taxonomy): Eukaryota > Fungi > Ascomycota > Leotiomycetes > Helotiales > Pezizellaceae > Calycina > Calycina marina. Next base: position 27,787 of record MU254038.1, read on the forward strand.
TATAGAATTGATAGATATTGCCACGGAGCGACGGGGGAGGGGTTGGGGGGGCTATGTTATATAAGAAGAAAGATCGCTTCACACTTGAAAGACAGTAGAGAGATACAGGGTTCTCTTCAAGAGAGTATGCTTTGTTTTGCTCTGCTGGCCGATGTTGTACTTGATTCTCAAGCAAGTGGTTGGATTGGAGATGGATCGGGATCGCCTACTCTCAGGGAAATAATCGGTACAGCCTCGCAGATTTCCTGATGATAAGCCGGAGGTAAAGCGTGAAGGGAGGAGGCTTTTGATCTATAGTAGAGAATGCTGGGAATGATCATACATGTACAACCAGTCCCAGGACACAAGGCAGAGTCGCAGGGTGTATGAAATCCAGCTAATATTCTGTCGCATCGACTTTCCCCACCGCAATTTCATCTTCTTCTCTCTTCCAGACTCCTGGCTGCGGTATGTTATGTGCAACACCATGAACTTAACCTTCGCATAAGGAGAGCATATCATAGGTCCGAGCTAGGTGTCTAACCATACGGCACGTACGGCTTCCTGCTCAGTGTCAAATGAATAATCCCTTCTTGCTGTACTATTATACCCCATTGCACCTTACCCGAATATCAATTACAGAAGACGGAATGGGCTTGCTTAGGTGGATTTGAGAAGTAAGGCGTAGGACGCGCGAGAGAGAAACAAGTCAACTCCATCATGCGGTCAACTTCTCTGGTTCTGCTCGTGAATCTGCGGAACGCACATCGCAATTTCTGATGTAATGCTGTGGAATTGACTTTTTATTTGGGAAATTTTGATTGGGTAGAATGGAGATTGGATGGTGATCGCTGTCAGACTGGCAGTTGGAGCTTGGAACTTTACTTCGGTGACTAAGTCGAGATGGGTTGGTGAAGTTGTGAAGGTTCGGTGGTCGTAGACTCTGGTATTTATGCCTGTGAGATCGGGTAAATGCCAGAAGAAGGGGCCGTGGTCGTTGTCGAGGCTGTGGTGTTGTGTCTCCCAGAAACATCTTCAGGCGAAACAGTGCCAGGTCGAACGAACATGCTGTGAACTTGACCGTTTTCTGTCGTTTAACTTGGTAACATTTCATCTCAGGTGCATCTGCTTCATTCGATATTTGTAATATGCCTGGCGGAATGGCATCGTAATGGTCTTGTTGATGTTTATTTCATTTCTTGGGTTGATCCTTCGTCTCCATCCCTGAAGTACACAAGTCACCATCTTCCACGCGCCCTCTAATCTAGGAATTTGAAGTGGGGGCAAACATTCTATTTCAGCCAATTGAATTATGGTGGCTGCTCCTGTGCCTGACACTAGTCCTAAGAAGGGCCCAACCCTGCTTTGCAACCCCCCCCCCCACCCATTTTCCCGTGCCTTCCTCCGCTTCTCCTCTTCTCCTCTCCTCCTCGCCCGTTCACTCACCTCAACGAACGCTTCATTGTCGCTCGCGGTATTGTCCAGTCAAGTCCACAACGAGGAACTCTTGCATTACTCACTGTCCTTCTTTTATCGGCGAGTCTTGATTTGTGCCCTCCACGCTCTTTACGCAATCCATAATTCACCACGAACGAATACCCTGGCTGCGAATCCCCTCCACTTGATAGACACTAACCTTGCGAGAAACAATACCAAGCGAAATCTATTGTGCGCGAACACAATACCATACCAGAATCTAAACCCAACCACTCATTTCCGTGCCATCTCGGCCAGCACCCGATATCTTCATCGACTCGGTGCTACAAACACTTCCACACCGTCGACGAAATATCCCACACAAACATGGTCCACCGTCACGAACATCGCCGACAGGCGCGCGAAGCACTTGCTTTTGTAGACCAAGGCCATCAAAATGACGATCGCGAAGCCGAAGCTGTTCAAACCATCTACTCGGTCGTCTACAAGACCGCCTCGAAGACCTTCGATGGCCCTATCGCAGGTTACACCACCATTGGAGTTCCTGCTGCATCATCCTCTACAGAGGTTGCTGCTGCTGTCCCAACCACCACTCTTCAAGCAGTAGCGCCCAGTTCGACTTCCGTAGTTGTAGCCGCTGCACAGTCATCCTCTCAAGAGACATCAACAGAGGTCCAGATCGATGAATCCCAAGGTTCGCAAACTTCTCAGGCCTCCCAGACTACACTGCAGACTTCTGCTGCCACCGGAGCCATCTTGTCCATTGCTGCATCCGCCGTTTCAAGCGTCAATTCGGATCTTGGTATCATTGTTGCGTCCTCCACAACTACTGATGTATCAACACCAACATATCTTGTCGCAGCCGCAAGCTCAACGTCAAGCGCTTCCGCCAAGTCGTCATCTTCCTCCGATGGAGGTATGAGCTCGGCCGCTAAGGCGGGCCTTGGTATTGGCATTGTTCTCCTGATTGGAACCGCTGTTTCGATCGTTCTGTTCTTCTTTAAGAAGCGTCGCAATGCACAGAAGGAGCGCGATGCATTGAGTGAGAAGGCTGTATTTACCCCATCATCACCAAACCCTCGCCGAGAATCAAGTACTCGTACAACTGCCACGGCACCTCGTCTCTCTCTTCGTCCTGTTACTCAATTCATGGCCTTCAACGAGAAGCGCAACAGTCGTTTGAACAATGCCAGCACTGAAAAGGCTCTCCCAGCTATCGGCCAAGATGCTAACATGAGCAACCCATTCGGCAACCACGCAGAAACCATCGATTCCTCAAATGCTAATGGCCCAGCCGTTGTCAGTGACGTTGGCTCTGGTGGAGAACTTATTGCTGTTGGAGCTACTGGTCTCGCTCGTGGTGCTTCGAGACGTACAAAGCCTTTGGACCTGACCAACTCGGGTCCATCTATGGCTAACAACGGTCCTCCAAGCCCTACTGGAACCGAGTTCAGCATGACGTCTGATGGCCCCAACACGCCAACGCAAACCAGCTCGAGTGCTGCAATTGCTGCCGCCGGCGGTCCAGCCAACTCTTCCGTTCACCGTGTTCAACTTGACTTCAAGCCTTCTATGGACGACGAACTTGGACTACATGCCGGCCAGCTTGTCCGTATGCTTCACGAGTACGATGATGGATGGGTAAGTTGTCATTCTCATTGTCGCTGCCCGACTTCCTAGCTAACATATGTAGGCTCTTTGCATTCGCCTTGACCGTTCGGCCCAAGGTGTTGTCCCACGTACCTGCCTTTCCACCCGCCCTGTGAAACCTCGTCCACAACAAAATGGTCCTCGCGGTCCTCCACCTGGTATGCGCATCCCGGTTCAAGGTCGTGGTCCTGCTATGAACAACGGTCTTCAACGTCCAATGACACCCACTGGTGGACCGCAAGTCAGATCCATGACTCCAAACAGCCAACATAGTCGACCGATGACACCACAAGGATGTCTAACAAAACAAAATGGACCTCAGTACAAGTCTCAGAGTCCTTCAAATGAGGAGCCAAGAACGTCCATGGCCGATCGCCGAAACAGTCCTCCGGTTTCAAGTCCTATGAACCCAACCGCAAACCCCAATGCCGAGTTCGCTGCTCCAGTTCCAACCGATGGACCTATTGTGCGCAAACCTGTCGGACAAGCCTTGTGATTACCTGTTTCCTCCAATAAATGTTGGTGAACATTTTCTTGACTTGCCGCGGAAAACTCGGGGGCTTAATGGGTATGGGGCGTCTTGAACATGCATGATGGGAACGACTATGTACTATTGAACTTTTCCTTGCTTTGCACCAACATTTCATCAGGATGCCAATAAAACCCTAATTCCTGGATGAATGATCTTTCGATTCTTCTACATCTACGCGTTTCGATCTGCGGATGTGGAGCCCTGCGCACAGGCCCGTCTTGTTTCAGATCGCAACTTGTTGCTTTCTCACTCTTTCTTTTGAGGCAAGACGAAGTCGTTTGCTTTTGAACCTCAAATTTTCCTTTCGACTTTTTTTCCTCTTTTTGAGATATAGCAAGCTGGATGTATCACGGAAGCTAGACTCTTGAACTCAGGAGTGAGGAGGGCGGCTTTCAGATGGAGAGACGATGACGACTTGCTGCGCAGCTGATGATGGCATCTATCCCTGTGGAGGGAGGGACGAAAGGTCTGGCTTTACTGAGACTGGGGAGCAGATGGCCTTGGATGTGTAGATTATAGGTGCCTGAAATCGACATGTGACATATGACATCAGTTTTCAGCCTTCTTCATTACTCTCCTTCTCGTTCATAACACTGGGCAAGCGACCCTGTGAGATCGTGTTGGACGGAGTAGCCTTTCTGCCGTACTACAACAAGTTCAAATGTCACGAACTTCATCCCAATCTATGCTAGCAATGCGAGAGCTGTTCAGTAGATGAATATGAAACTCGGACCGGTACCCACGGCTGGTGTGTTGGATGGAATGGTCTTCTTGCTGTTTTCCCTTGGTACTCGTGGAGCTGTTTTCTTTGACGCGAAGATTTTCGTACTCTGTGGTGATAATGCACGACTGGAACGATATGTTTTCTTTGCTATGGAGATTATTCTGTCACGTCTTAATAAGGCAAAGAGACCACAAACTCGATCCGCAATATAAGGTACTGCATCTAGAGCATGTTGACTAAGAGTAGTATTGTGCTAGTGTGTTTTAGGGAACAAAGAAAATAAAACGAAGATCATCTCAATCCGTCGAAGTAATGCGAAGACTGAGAAGATGTTGATTAAGATATAATGCAAAACACTGCAATTAAGGTAGTCTTCCTTTCAGAAAGGTGCTAGTGTCTGCAAAGAACGGCTGGTCGGTTTTTATACTGTTCAACATATCGCGGTATGTGCCTTGAGTTGGGATATTACCGTATCAACTAAAAGCTACAAGTTTAGCATCCTCTTGACTCGATGCTATTGCGGATAAGTATAACAGATCACGACTACGTAGGCTGTATTCCAATGCCTTGATCCAGGACACACTATCCTCATCATTCCTTTAGTACGCAAACATTGAATATAGCAGGTCGACCAGTGAATCCGGAGACCATATAAGAACTTTCGCATAATATCTGTGATACGATTGCTAGACGAGTCGTCATTCAGCTTGTGTTGCATCAAAGCCTGTTACTGACCTGCAACCTCAGAAGAATGGACATGCTCAACTCTGATCTCGCGCTGTCGAACGAGGTTGAGGCGTGTGCGAAAGCATATTATTCTCATGTTGCAAAATGCCCTGTTTCCGTGTAGTTGAAGTAACGGTTTCGGACAAACATCCATAGCGAGCCCCGAAATCGAAGAAATCAAAGAACTGCCTCGCAATAAGCCATAAGCTCATATCAAGAATTCTTTTCCTTCTTCCTCTCCTCCGCCAAATCCGTCTTCAACACCTCAATATCCCTTCTTTTCGCCCCCAACTCCATCTCGACCCTCCTCTTCCCACTCTGCAAGCCTTCCACCTGCCCATCCAACGCTCTAACCACGTCCCTCAAGCCAATCACCCTTCTCAACCCCTCCTCACACTCCTCTCCCATCCCCATACCTCCTTCGCCTCGCTCTTAAGCGTCACCACCTGCGCTTTCAACATTCGATTCACTTCTCTCAGCTGATCAGCCGCATCCTTGGTCAGCTAGCAGTCAGCAGCCAAGTGATACCGGCGGCAGCCGCGCTCGCGGCGCCGTGCCGAGTCCAAACGTGAGAAACGGGCCCAGGTAGCCTGGGCTAGAGAGCAAGTGGTGTAGGGGAGTGCCGGGCGGTCGTGCGACTTTATGCGCAATGAGCGGTAGATGGCGGCTTTTTCCTGCGCGGTTGCGGGCGGTGCTTGGACGCAGCTGATGTCGCGAATGAAGCGGACCGTGGGTTAGCCGGCCGTGTTGAGGGTTTGGCAGAGCGTGGTTCATTAGGAGGAGGCCGTGGGGTAGAGACTCGCTGCCGTATGGGGCTGTGAGATGCTTTGGCCTGGATCTGCAGTGGCATTGGCATTGGCGTTGATTTTGAGGGGAGGTGCTTGAGATTGTATGGATGAAGTATTGCTGTTCATAGCATTGTTCGGCAAAGAAGTTATAGTGTTTGAAGGCGCGAAGATCCAGGACTATGACATGATTCCGGTGATGATATTGATTTGAGGGTCAAGTACTGCAAATATTGAAGATGGGTCGAGTGTTGTGTTGGGTACTTTGGTAAAGTGTTTTTGTTTTGGATGTTTGTGGGTAGATATGATGGACCGATGAAATATTTGGCATATATGTAGCAAGCTGTGCACTGGGGCCACCTCAAGAATTTGAGCTGCATGGGAGGGAACTAAAACAGGAACATTGCTGAGCTAGAACAGGAGATGCGCTTTGTCACGCTGCCACGTGACGTGCAGAGTGAGCTCCTTGGTTAGTTGCACTAGGCCAGCTTGGGACTAGACTAAACGAGGCTCCATGCCAGTTATCAACATCTATTCCATACAATGTAGATCGAGGCAAACCTAAGATTAATATAACTACGTCTACCCACTTACCTCCTGTATAGCAATGCGTAACACTGAAGATGAACTTCAGTCATACTACCGGTAACGCCTATCCTGCTTAAAACACATGATATTTTGGCACAGAGTGGATCAGCTTGCTTCGTTAAATAACAGGGCTCCGGACGGATTGGTATATTTTAAGTCGCAAGGTAAAGCAGAGTATTTGATAATCTCACAGAGTGGAGGCGGCTGGAGAGGTAGCTGGCACTGCCTCTCTGGTGAGCACCTGCTGTGTATACTCTTCTCATGGCCAGAGTCGAGGAAGACAGCTTGTGCTG
>MU254039.1:0-34393 GCA_019669825.1 Calycina marina
TCTCCTGAGGCAGATGCAGTTCGGCAACTGGTGCCAAAGCTGGGCCATTCCGGCATAGCTATCCAACGGATGGCTGGAACCGTGTATGAATAAATGAATCAATCAATCAATCACCAATTGCTCGCTGTAGGTAGTCATAGCAAGGAGAAGTATGTATTAGCTATAACTACCACAATTCGCTTCGTAGAGGGTTTTCTCCATGCTTTATTAGGTTCTCACAACGCTGTGGTATCTCGGAAATTCGAGCTGGAACCTCCTCTATAGTGATTTTACTCCATTCGCCTGGTAGTATCTCCCGAATCTGATCAAGCGTATCCCGATGCCTACGATCCATTATCTGCTTAAGAATCGACCAACAGCCTTCAATCGGGTTAAAATCGGGTGAGTCATCAGGGTAAACAATCGCTTGTATGCCTTAACTATGCTTGATTCGGATACAGACACTTAGAATATTATCCTTTTTGCGAGGATGTGTTCGTCCTGGATATCGTAACTCAGACCGTCATCTCGTAAACCCAGGACTTCGAAGGATCAGGAGCTTTGGTATCCTGTATAGATTAAATATATATAGGTAGAAGCCGCTCCGAATAATATTTTCTTCTCATGCTATTGCCTTGTGACTTCTTCTCTATCTTGTTGTCACGATCCAGATATCACGAGCTCCGCGAGACAGCTCGCGAGGCTCGCACAGTAAACTCTCTTAGTAGATAACCTTTGTAGCTTACTTAGTAAGGAGCTTCGTGCTCAAATTACCATAGCTTTGTTTACCTCACAGTTTACCCAGCTTGTAACGGAATCGCTTCCACGTGATTCAACTCGATTGATACCTGCCTCTTCATTCCTATACCAACACGACGTTGCTTCTATCAAGAAGATCAGCTGAGTATTCCCAGTCCGAAGACCAACCGGAACCCCAGAACGTTACACTTGTGCGGCTTGCCAGTTTCCCACTCGGCTACCCGATTCTCATAGTCCTCTTAGTCTTTGTACTTACTCTTACAAGGCTTCGGCGGGTATTTAGGGATCTCAGCTTTGTTCTCCTCATCCGAGTAAAACTCTAGAGTTTCGCACTTGCCGTATCAGTTGACCCATCCTGTAGCCTATGGCCGAGTCCCTCCAAGCGCCAGCCGTTCTTGTATATTCTCAGGGTCAATTCTATGCCCTCTCTCCTGAAGAGCCCCTCTAACCCGGATCTGGTTTGGGCCAACATGAAACTTATCTGTAAAGTACACAGTATTCAGAATCCAGTTAAGGGCTTTGGTTTGTTTGTTTTTTCGAATATAACCCGGCCATTCTAATTTTGAGATGATTTAACCTTTCCTATATATGCCATTCGGTAAACTTGGCCACGATCTGTATACTCATGGATTTTGAGCGCCTGTATTACTCAATGAGAACGACCGTGGTTGATGCGATTTTGAGCGGGTGGTGAGAGATATGGAGAAGGCTAGACTATCAACAACACCTCCTTTATCCATTGACAATATTATCAAAGCCTTGAAAGCGACGAGGAAGACTAAATAGGTAGATGAGAGAGTTGTTCAAATATATTGTTAATACTGTCTAGTGGTTTTATGAATCTATAGTATTGCTAAAGCGCTCTCATCGCTTTACAGAGACCCTCCATTTATTTATAGTTGTATATCTAACCGTCTCTCTCACTTATGATGTACATTAGATTCTTTTTATATATCACGATCAATAATTACTGGTCTACATACGCTATGTTATGCATTTCGTGACTCAATTTTGTGTATTGGCGTTCTACTGGCTATGTATGCTACAGCTATTTAGGGTACCGCCACAGCGACCGTAGCGATCGTAATCACGGATTTGGTCACTACACACGCAAATATTGACCGATCTAGCTGAAATTAAAACGTGTTACAGATCTAATGTTAATTGTAAATATCTCTTGATTTCGAGCGTTTTGAAGAATGCAGTATATGGTAGTGTAGGCAAAAAGGCAGCCCTCGGAAATGTGGATGATGTTTGGGCCGATTACAGTTTAGTATGTGATTATGGCTGATAATCCACCTAATTTGCCCTCGGACATCCTTCTGATGTTCCAAGTACCCAGATACAGGTTAGCGAGGACATTGCTGCGCCAACGCTGTATTCTCCACTTTCTCCACCGAGTAAACATCTTCGGACGTTGATCTGCTCTTTGCTTGGCCATACATTGCTCTGATCTGTACAAATATTCTTATAGTGTTTGCTTCTTTCTCAACTTCAAAAAGTAAACAATAAACGTCCACGGGTTGTTGCATGAACCATTTTCGCCCAGCATTTACCCGCCAGCAAACAAAATGCCCAAAAAGTCTCAACCCGAGTTCAAGATCCATGTTGACCCTTCATGTTTGACAAATCCAACAGATAGCGAAATGACTCCCGGTCGTATAGCAAGCGATCAGACGATCATACATCACGACATCAAAAAAGACTCAAAAGATATCAAACAATCAGAAGAAACAGGAGATATGGATATCGTCGACAATGAGGGAAGTCGAGAACAGAGGCACTCGGAGGAAGCTCGTGAGAGGCAGATCGATCGCATCGAAGCGCAGATACAAGCTGCAGCTCGGGCAGTAGTCGCCAGCATCGAGCAGGACAACTACCACGGAGACGATTCAGTAATGAGCTCGCAAACAGATGCGAGCTATGATCAAGAGCACTCACACATAAGCTACGAGGATGGAACTGAGCTCACGTACGGACATGGGACAGAACTCACATATGATGGAACTGAAGTTATCCACGAGACAGGAGACGAACACGCCGAACAAGAAGGAGAAGGGGATGGAGATAGTAGTTCTCACCACGAAGGTGACGTCGATGACGATGTTTTCACCAACTCAGACCACAGCAAGCGTAGCAGTCTCAATTCTTGCGTTGATATAAGCAGCGCAGATGAGATGCAAGGAAAGGAGCTTACTTCTCCTATGGTTGGAGAAGAAGCTGCTTCTAAGCCCGTGTCAAGACTACCCAGCACCTCCTCTTACGCGCCCCCAGAGTCCACTCCAATCACTCTCAGCAGAGTGCTTACCAGGCCACCTTTCCGTACGCCCAGCTCTGTGAGGGCCATGCAAATGTCCTCTCCGACACCCTCATTATTCTCTTCTCCGCGATCATCCAAACGACACGTACCTACCATATCCAGACTCGGCACACCTAGTTCGAAGAGAACTCCGACGAGGTTCAAGAGCAGGGTAGAAGATCCTCTAGTTCTTCTGCATGTTACGGTCCTACCGCTTTCTTGGAACTACTCTCACGCAATGTCGGCCGACAACCTTCCCTCGGAACTACAACAGATCAGAGATAGTTGGAGATTATTGCAAGGCCAATTATGCGAGGCGATTGTCGAACGTGGAATTCTGCTTGCACACCCTCAAGATGACTATGAAGTACTGGAGGAAAGACTCCTTGAAGCACTGGAGCTGCATGTTCGTCCACGAGCTAACATATTGCGATGTGGCCATTATATGGGATCGGAGACACCCTCGTCCGATGATGAATGTCAGGATCAATTCTTCCAAGGTGATGAGAGAAAATGGTGCGAGGTCTGCGGCAAAGAAGTCAAATTCGAGCCAAGCATGGAAGGCAGCATGGGTAAAAGATTTCGCGTAAAAATATATGCCTCCAACGGCTTGATGCGGGCTGGAGCATGGTCAGCATGCTGGCGGGAAATGGAGAAGGTGGATGTGGAACTTTCACCGTTCGTAGAGGATGGCTTAGCGACGCCACTGGAACAATTCGCTTCGAAAATCCCCACAGTGACTAGTGCTACATATGAGCCAGATGATGGGTTCCTTGACGAAGAAGAGCCATTGCCACGTTCTCATGAGGCAGCCGTTCTTGGAGAGATAGAGCAAATGAAGGCTGAGGAGGAGGAGAAACGTGCTGCAGAAGTCGAGTTGTTGAGGCAGAAGATAGCAAACGAGGAAAGAATGAAGGAAATCTACGGCGACATTGCTTTCGGAGTGGAGGAACCACAGGTCAGACGTCAGCAAAAGACTGCATTGGTCAATAGCGATTCTTTCCCTGAGCTTTTGTTTGCTGCCCTCAAGGTCGCTATGAGAGACACAAAGAATGTCGCCATCGTCATTCTAACTATCCTTGTTCTGGCGCTAGCCTTGAGGTCCAAGACAGTGGTCATCGCTAATCCACCTAAGCAAAATGAAGTAGATCGTACCAGCAACAGCGACGTTCTTATCAACAGTATGCCTAATAGGGCATCAGATCTGATTTCCACATCCTCTCTCTCGGCTGTTACAAGCGTCGCTGTTGATACTACTGCCGAAGTTTCAGGGGTCGGCCACAAGGAAGCTCATCTAGTACAGCTAGCAGGGACAGCCGTCAATTTAGAGATTGCCCCAAAAGGTCTCGCAGCATCCAAGCCATCTTCGTCAAAAGCAACCCCAAAAATTGCACCGCCCAATGAGCAATTCGAAATTAAAGGTGCAGAGATTATTGATCTACCGGCAACAGATTTCGTCTCCAATATACCTGAACCAAAAGATATCCCAGCATATAGCAACGAGGAATTCGCGCCGATGGAAATAGCGACAGAAGAGTCCACAGTCCCTGGCCCAGCGCAAGCAGACCACAATGATCCAGATCTTAAAGAAGTGGTTCCGGTGGTTTGAGAACAGCCATAGAAGATGAGTAGTCATTATGAGCGGGCAAGCAAGCAAGCGTGACGAGGCGTGGCGAGGAGTGATTTAGGATACTTCAGTTGACTGATTATGTTGTTGTTGCGTTGCGTACATATAGTATTAAGCACAGGAGGTATGATTTGGTTTTTGCCAGACTTGCAAGAAGGTATGGATAATGATTGATGATGACATGTGGAATCTATATCTTGGAAGGCGACAAAACGTCCGTTTTCTGGTTGAGTGTGTCGTGTTATGTGTGTAGACGAGCCATATGCTTATACATGAGGGTTTGTACTCCTTCGGCATCCGAGATACTCCAACAGCATAAATATTCTTCCAACATGATGCTCCCAAATCATTTAATTTTTAATTTTTAAGCTTACCAGCACGTCCTGATACCCTTCGGGTGGTCTCACAGGACGGGAAAATTCATCTTCATCATCAACATATTTTCCTGCCTTTGAGGTGGTCATGTGTCATCATGAGGTTGAAAGCAATCATGCAATCGAAGTAGAACTTGTCGGTAGCTATGTACGCCTTGATCTTGTACGCCTCGGTATTTATGCATCTGGAAGGAATTTCGCCCTCTTGATAGAAGACTCTAGATACAAATACTGAGGGATATCCCAGAGTCATGCCATACTTCAGGCGAGGTGAACTGCGTTGGTAGTTGTATTGCGGAGGCTTCAACGGGGAAGTTCGTGGCTGTATCAGCCTGGAAGTCCTTGCTGTAGGAGGATTCTCCTATTTCTGCTCTTCATTATCATTGGGTACTTTCTCTTGTCCTACGTCAAGTGTCTGATATCCTCTTTCGAATTCTCGCCACCATAACTTCACCTTCTCTATCTGCAACGACACAGTTCCCACGCTCCCCTCCTCAGAAGACTTGCTTTCATTGATGTTCTGTAGCAGTTAACAACTATCCTGCTTCCTTGTTTTTCTTGAATACTCATTTACTTCTCAACAGTGCGAATTGACGTTGGCTACATGAAATAATAGTTAATATCTTTAGGATGATAACCCATGTCTCAATACAATGGAGTATAGTCCAATTTCTTCAGCCAGCACTACAGAAAAACTGTTACCTCAACTTACCTGAGACTAAATTTATAGCGGTACTGCTCCAAAGGAACTCTTCGAATCTCTTGGAATGTTGACCCTTGATCAATGTGCAGATACTTCAAATATTCCGGTGTGCACGCAATTCAAATGTTTGGTTCATCGTGACACATGCTTCCCCAAGCAATTGCGTACGCTCCTTGGCCTTTGAATTATCCTTCATTCAATACCCCGTATCCAGATCGGTATTTCTGTTGTCACTGGTAGCTACCATGCAACGGGACAATTTCTCATTAATTCAGTGAGTGGCTGTGGGGATAGCATATATCGATGACATGCATCTATCAATTATTCAATGCCTGAATGCCTAGGATATCTTCTAGCCGTTTTAACGTCCATCCGGCCTATTCCTAGCATCATACAATTTGAATGTTGGGACTACTGTACCAAGGCCTTATGCCCGTGTAAGCACGCTGAGTCAGCACTTAGTATATCAGGGAGATTAACTCCCTGATCCCCCTTTCTTGCACCAGAGACAATACAAGAACAACAAACCCAACCCCGTGATAGCTATCATACCTACTCATTTGAGTGTTACCAACATTGAACGTCGTATAGTGCTTAAGCGATCTTTCCGCTATAATCGGCTGAGAGCTTCATTTATAATTGGTAACGAGTCTGTAAGCTCAGCTTGCCATGCGATTTGGAAGGAAAAATTCCAAAGCTTCTGTGAAGTATGTTCAATAAAGTCATGAATGCCAGGACTTCCACTTGATATAGATGATGAATTATGGCTGGAAAGTTTCTGACGCACGGCTTCGCAAAAATCTTCAACTGAAGGGACGCAAGTGGCTCATTCGACTCGTCTTTATCATCCTCATGGACGGATCTTGTCAAATATTGCCGTAGGTCCGGGTGAGCTGCAGACTACTGAGTATCCGGCGGTAGAACTTCCTTCACAGCTCCGAGGCGGCCATTACGCTTGCCAGACACCAATCCGGCACCTATAAACTTCAACACCCATTCCCTGACATTCCTCGTCTTCTCCAGCTGTGGGGGTAACACCTCGTTCGATGTGAAGTCTGAGCGACTATGGCAACCTCCAACATCAGATTCATCGACCTTATTCCTGTATAATAGGTACGCCTTTGTCATATCATTCCTCAAGCTTTGACCATGTACTTTGTTCCGGAAGCTTCCCAGAGCTACATTCCGGATCAACACTACATCCTGAGGTCGTAATCCTGCTAGTGTACTCCTCAATTCATCACCATCGGACTGGGAAGATGAAAGCCAAAAATTGATGCTAAAGCCGGATCGCGTTTCATCTCCTACTAGGAGTTCAATCAATTCGACGCCAACACCTCGTTTGGTCGTGATGCTCTTTGGCTCGTGGACTAATATGATTCCCACAATGACATTGATGGTCATGGTTTGTGGATGAATCGAGTTGAGGTATGTAGCATTTGGGATACCGCTCAGTGATGTTAGGTGGCCACCTTTCGGAACAACTTTCGCTTCCGAGAAGGAGTTGAGAGAAACGAAGAAAGACAACGTATTGCCACAGGACTCGTCACTTCTCATGGAAGTTTCTGCTTCCGATGCTGGGCCAAGCTGAGAACATGCAATATCGTTGTGAACAGCGTAAGATTTCTCATAGAATTGTGATAGAGCCTGGTCTGTAGGCTCTATACTTGCCATCTGACTTTGGGTTGCTGCGTAGTGAAATTGAGACATCTCCTCGATGAAAGATTCCGCAGTAAAGAATGAAACTCCTTGGTGCTCCTCCTGCCAAGCATTATTCTGTGAATATCCAGTCGGGATGTGTTGCCTATCTAGAGGAATGGACCTCCACTTAGCATGGTCAGAAGCGGCGTCATAGCCGTTCTTGTCATACTCGCCATCGAGACCAGCGAAACGGAGAATCGGCTGAGTGAAATTCTGTAGCAGGTCGTCGCGCTGCCAATCTAAAGAATCGCATTCTGGACTACCCGCGAACAGTAACAGTCTTGACGACATCTCGGACGAGCAGGCGGCGACGGGCTATGTAGATGCCATGCTGGAGACTTGACGTAGATTCAGCGAGGTTTTGACGGCTCGGACATTCCAGGCCAACCACAGTGTGGCTCTTGCCAAGAATCGATATGAGCTGTTTGTCAGAGGCGGGTAATACCTATGCAGAATGGAAGGGCTCTTGTTGTTTCGTAGCTTATTTCCTCCAGTATAAAGTGTGCCACTGACTTGGCGTATCAACTGTTTACGAATTCGTGACATTTGTTGGGATACCAGCTCAGGTATGTGTGGAAGTGTATCGAGCACGTGACTAAGCTGGAGTGGGTCGGCCATGATAGCCGGCTACCCCGCTTGGCGGAAGCGACATATAGATAGGCTTGCGGTGGACAAAATAACCCGGACTTTTCTTTTTATCTATGCACACCCACCCTAATTTGTATAGGATTCTACCCCTTTATACATCACACCACAACAACAACTTATGTTATTAGCTATTAACTATATACTATGGCAGGAACTGGAGCTCATCGTAATCAATGTACAGGGCCAGAACCGCCGAAACCCCTTCAAATAAGTCACATTTAGAGCACGAAATAGAGCTACCGCCAGCTAAACGTCGGAAGCCAAATCCACACTTGGAGCAATATCAGACACCTCAAAGGTCACAAGTACACGCTATTGTTAGCTGGGAAGACCCTAAACCTTACTCCGAACGTACTAAACGCGACGAAATCTTTGATTATTGCTCGGTATCACGTACACAAGGGTTCGAAATACTTGCTGCCGGCCCGGAAAACGCGCGAAGACATGCTGATAATCCGGCTATGGCAGAGAAGCGAGGGAGCAAAAAGAGACTTTCGGACGAAGATATCAACAAGCTTGAAAACCTGATTTGGAAATACGGATTTGAAGGACGTACTATGACTTGGGAGTCGTTAGCCGAAGAAAGTGGTGTCACCGGAAGAGGCTAAGCACATATTTCGGGGAAAACTATACAACGAGCTCTTGGGCAGCGAGATTGGTGGCATTGTATTGCTTGCCGAAAGTCGTATGTTTCGCCATATCACGCTCGTCGGAGAAAGAAATGGGCCGACGGTATGAAATCAAAGTAAGCAAAGAAAGAAGATTGGCGAACTGTTAGATTTTCGGACGAGGTACACTTCTCCTTCGGGCCACAAGGTCGAATCTATGTCCTTCGGAAGCCAGGCGAGCGCACCTGTCTTGACTGTGTAGAAGAGAGGACTCTGCGGAAGAACGAAAAGTTAAAAGACGATCCGGAGAACGAGCCCGAATTCGATCTCACTTATAAGCTTCATGGTTGGGCTTCGGTTGGCTATAATCATAAGTCGGGATTCATTTTCTATGATTCGGGCAATTAGGTGTTCTTGCCTAGGTGTGCATAGATAAAAATAAAATAAGTCCGGGTTATTTTGTCCACCGCGAGATAGGTGGACTGCGACCACACCTCTGATATTCCGATCCTAATGGTAATACGGCATTACCTACTTCGTACCTGTGCAAACAGCATTTGTGTTAAATTTCGATCTAATCACGGATCTGATATAGTGAATGTTCGAGTGTCTCCCCTTAAATAGCCGATCTGGTACCTTTTATTAGCTCGCCTGCCTGGCTACGTATTTCTGCCCCACACAAAGGATATGGCTCGCTATACTGAGCCTTCAAGAAAGCAAAAGATGGCTGGGACACTCAGGTCATACATGAACTCTGCGCAGCGGACGTTCTTTGCAGGAGTCAATGACCCAAGGGTCGACACAGCAAACAACACTTCCCTCATCAAGTTGTTCCCGAAAGTCGACCCCAAGATTGATGGCGATGGATGCGATCATGACTGTGAATCTTGCCATGTCAGTTTTCCTAAGGGCTTCAAGATTGACGAGGAAGATGCACTTTATGGGCACGTCAAAGGATGGGCAACACACATTCTTGTAGCCACCGGAAAGACGGACTGGATGAGGGATGTCGCAGACGAGAAGGGCAGTGTAATGGAAGCCATTGAGCACAAGGCAGACGTGAAGCCTAGCAATGGGGTATGGCATGAGTTCAATTGGAGGTAGTCTGCTGCTAACGCTTTTGCAGAAACTCATGCTCTCTGCTTCCAATATTCCTACCCCCAACCACTCCTCAGATTATACTGAGCCCACGACAGTCCTTCTTCTCCCAGCTTTCATCATAATAGAAAACGTTACATCCAAGAATGTTAACAGCCTCGTCACCGAGTTTGTGGATAAGGGACCCACGAATAGCACGCCTCTAGGTCCGGTTTTGATACCTGCTTCTCTCCCAGGCGTCCTTCCTACAGCAGAACAACTTACTTCTCGACCCTCCCCACACCGCGCACTCATACTTTTGTGCTCACAGCGAACACGAGATGTGCGATGTGGACAATCTGCGCCGCTCCTGCGGAAAGAAATGGAAAGACATCTTCGACCTCTAGGTCTCTTCAGAGACCTCGACGACGAACGACCGGGTGGTGTCGGCATATATTTCATATCTCATGTCGGAGGACACAAGTACTCTGCCAACATGATGATCTATAGACGGGCGAATGCCTTTGGATTAGACGACCTAGAGAGAGCAAATTTAGAGGGAGAAGCACCAATGCCGTCTGCGTATGAGCCAAACGAGGAGTCGCAGGCCGGGGCTGCGCAATGTATGTGGATTGCTAGAGTTGGTCCGAAAGATTGTGAGAATATAGTGAAGTTCACTGTCCTCCAGGGGAAGCTAGTGCAGCCAGAACGTCAACTTAGAGGTGGATTTGATAGACAGCAAGGTCTGTTCAGTTGGTAATATAGAGATGCATAGCTAGTACACTCGAGTACTATGAAAATGGTAGATGTGAGACTGTACAGCATGCTTCTGGCTGGCATACTTGTACTTGACTGTGGGTTTGTGTCTTGAGTATTTATCTTGCCCTGGAATACAGCCATCACTCATGTATTTGAGTCCGCTGATTGTGCACAATTAGCAAGTTGCATATTCCTTTTGATTCTGAAATTCCAGCTAGCTGTTTAGGTCGACGCTAGTCTTGAGTAGATCATTGTGGATGTCGATAACCGGAAGCTCCGTCACGCGGGGTATACAGGCGCAATTCCTGTATTATTGTGTTCTTGGCTAGCATCTGATGCCTGTGTATAACCGCAATGGCTCTTGTCCAGCTGGTACAAGTAGTTCTTGTTGCGGCGTCCTCCATTCCCTGTTTCTTATGCAAAATCCTCTTCAGAAAACGGTAAACCAAGAACAAGATGACAGTCGGTAACTTCCCACTCAAAGGCAAGATTGCAGTCGTAACAGGAGCGGGAAGTGGTATCAATCTTTCCTTCGCTCAATTGGCAGTTCAAGCCGGCGCCCGCGTGATTGTGGCCGATTTGAGGCTCACGGCGGATGGCGAGAAATTCATGAAAGATGAAGGGTCCAAAGCCGCGATATTCGTTAAATGCGATGTGACGAAGCGAGCCGACCTAGAGAACTTGATCACTATGTCTGAAAAGGAACTTGGAGACGTTCCAGATGTGTATATCGCTGGAGCTGGAGTTTTCGAGCCTGTACGTATCATCCATCATACCAGAAGCATGCAACTGATGGACACAGGCGTGGTCGAATTTCTGGGACGATTCGGAAGACAACGATTATGCACAAGTAGCAATCAATGTCAATCATCCCATCAAGCTCACCCGTATCGCGATTAAAGCTTTATTGCGGAAGAACAAAAGAGGTGTTGTTTTAGTTGCTTCTTCACTAGCTGGATTTCAGGGTACTTACTCCGCACCGTTGTATTGTGCGACCAAGCATGCAGTCATTGGCTTTGTCCGTTCCATGGAGCTACTAGACGCGCTGGAGGGTGTGAAAGTCACAGCTGTGGCTCCAGGGTAATGCCAGCTCCGATTTCCCACTCCCTTTTCCCCAAGTGTTATAGCTGACGAGCTAGCTTGGTACAAACACCGTTGTGGACTGACCATCCCGATAAGATGAAACAGTTCGGATATACACTCGAGAACTCCATTACTGCAGAAGCAGTGGCACAGACGATGATTGAGTTAGTGACGGATGGGAAGTATGGTGGAGGAACGACGCTGGAATGCGCTTCAACTGGATCGAGGCCATTGGGGACGTGGAATGTTACCCCGCCGGATGCGGCTGGTACTAAGGTCCCACCAGAAGTGATAGAGTTGAATTTGGCACCAATTAAGGCGATAACGGCGAAAGAGCGTAGTAGTAAGCTTTGATTGGAGTATTCAATGTAGGTTTAAGCCATTTTTGGTGGCCTCGTGTGCTAAAACTCTTCATCTCGTAATTTGGACATTATTTCAGTCATATATCGGTTTGAATTAGTCTTCGGTTTACGAAGTGGTTCCCACCGTCCATCAACATCTATCATACAGGTCACTACGGAACGCCGGGAAGGCGAAAAATACAAGCACTTCGATCCCCGGAGTCTCCTCATCCTGGCATATTCCTGTCTTTCGCGAGCATTTGAACCTCATACGTCCAAAAAGCGAGTTGTTGCAACACACTTAATCCATCTGGAATCTCCGATCCCTCAGCCCAATCTGGAACGCCTCTCCCCGCTATAAGAATCCGGGGTCATCAGCCCACTGAGTTGTCAATTACTGGTCAGAAGGGCTTTGGGATGTTGCCGATACCGCCGAGCTCACCGACTTCATCGCTCGTCGGTGTTTTCGGTTTTCTTGTAGACGTGCAACAAAGTCGGATTTGGTATTTGTTGAAAGCTTGTAATTTGTTGTGCGAGGACTTTGGGGTTGCATGCTCGGTGTTGGAGGTCGGAACGAACGGCGGATTCAAAAATTGAGAAAAATGCCGCTCGCTTAAAATAGGGGTCGCACCATCGAGGCCAGAAGCCAAGATTGCACGTTCCAGAGTCAAGAGGACCTCCTAGCTCCCAGATCAAGGCGATAAGATGGATTGCATGCTCGTAGGAATTACGATGCCTAATTCTACTGATCGAAATCTAGCCAATCTAAGGAGCATGTCTACCGCGTCTAGTTGCCAATCAACTGGTTCCCGACCTCCTCTATCAAAGGCTCTTCTGGAAATTGCTTCTTCTTGGCCATGATGGTGCACTGAGCATCCATAGAACCCAGCACATCTTTCACCTGCCCACTGCCCGGACTACCATATATCAGGAAACCCAAAGCTAGTAGATACCCTCTCATGGCTTCTGCGGACTGCTCCTCCGAGGCAACTGCTTCCAGTAGCGACGCTACGAGCTCTAGCTGCGAATCTTCTGGTAGTGCCTCCCGCCCCTTTTCTGATCGGCAAGCACTGTTCGAAGTTGCGATATTGAAACAAAGACTTGCAGCGGCTACACGTACGATTGGATGAGTGTCATCTAGCAGACTTGTCGTAACCAGCTGGGTCATAGGTTCGGTAAGTGATTGGCAGCAGAGGATATGCTGCCAATACAGTTGGGATGAGAACAGGTTGCAGAGCAGATGAAGAGTGACCAGCCGTAGGGGGTAAGGGCAATCTTTCAAGGAGTTGACATATGTCAGGAGATGCACGATGGTGTCGTGGTCGGTTTCTTCAGCATAATAGCCACTTAGTCGCGGATCTGCTGCTGCAACGCGAAGAACATCCACAACCACAAACATAAGCTCAGGTGGAAGATTTTTGGGAGCTGAGTGCAAGAACCTGCTGAACTGAGCAAGATCTGGAAGAGTCGATTCTGCAGCACCTTCCTCTTCTCGATCACGGATAAAGTGCAAAAGCCCAGACAGCCCTGGGTCTTCAGCAACCGATCCCAACTTCGCTTTGAGCTTCGCTAAAGGCGGGACTTTGCTGTAGATGGTTGGCTTGATGTTGACTCCTCGGAGTATTGGTAGGCGTAGAGATTCATGAGCGTGCTGTGGGAAAGCCATATGCAAGAGCATTTTGACATTCAATCGAAGGGTGTTGGTGTCTGCACCAGACCAACGATTCTCCTGTTCACCGCGCAGAAATGTAATGAAGGTGGGAGTAGCTGCGATCGCATGTTTTGATCCAATATCGAAGGACGTCGAGATGTCCACAAGAATGAAAGTCATCTTGCCTGAAAAGGAATCTGCTAGTTCATCGAATACCGGATACAGAGCTGTACAAGGCTTGCAGTTCTTTGATGTGAAGAACACTACAGAGCAAGTTGTTTTGTCCTCCTTGAGAAGCCGCTCGAACGCAAGTTGCGTTTTTGGTTTCTGTACCGGGGAGGACTTTGGAGGCGCTTTGAGGTTATTGCTGTCGCGAGTGACACCAATAAGTCCTCCATCTCTCTTAGCCTGCCGTTCCTTTACAAACATGTCGATCTGGGGCTTCATCATTCTTCCAAATGGGGTGTTCAGGACATGATCTGGAAGGTTCACGATGTATTCCGGAATACCTCTGCCAAGGAGGAACGTTGCAAAGTCATTGGAGAAGTTGTTGCAGTTGTGTGCAAACATGTCGTATGCCTACATTAACCATCAGTGTCTGGCCATATTGGAAGAAGGTATGTATGTCGTACATCAGCGGTATAGATCTCTCTGAGAGAGTCCAAGTACTCCATAATTATTTGCATTGGCAGGTTGGTTTCCCCAAGATCTATGATCTCCATTGGCGGACCCATTGAGGCACCGGGCTTCAGTGAGTTCACTCCGCCATCGTATGTGTATTCCACGCCTCCAAACACAATTGCTGTGTGATATATTGCGTCGATCTGTATGCCGACCAAGGCGGCGGAGATGTTTCGAGCGAGACCGTTTGACAGATCGTATACGTAGAGCTGAACTTCCATGCTGGGCAAAAAGAGAGTAAGCTGAATATCCTAGGATATAGTCTGGAGACTGGACGAGTTGATAGAAATGGACGTTAAGTGACGGGGACTGCGCAGTAATTCGTGTTACGGGGAATAGCAGAATTAACAACCAGGAATAGGTAGGATAGGTGCGCAATTATATTGATAAAAGTACATAGTCGGAATCTTTTCTATAATCTTCTAACAGAACCAGGCAGAAGGGGCAACGAAGCCCACGCATTCCACGCAGTCAGTCAGCCGCTGTTTCCAACTGTCAGCCTTGCAGATTCGCCAAGACCAGCTCCACCTAGCCCCTGAACATAGAATTTCCTCGAATTGTGTAATTGCCCATACCATTGTATGTATACGTTCCTACTCCTCTACTCTCCATCCTTTCTCGTATCGCACATTCTCTATCACATGTAGGTTGCGGGCAGGATCCAATTTTCCCCCTCTCTCCTCTACCTATGAGACGCACTTCAGTCTCACTCCCGACGAGGAACAACCAACACGATCCGTACGAGAAACCAGCACGATACGGCAACAGAGGCGCTCGCCATAGCGCCGTAGGCACAGTGGAGAAATTAAAGGCCGCCTGGATGACGCAAAGTCAGCGATCCAGGTATCTGAAGACTGGAGGATTGCTCCTCTTTGTGGTCTTCCTGCTCTACTATCTTGTGCCGTCAGGTACAAGCGAACCTAGGCAAAGTACGTACAAAATCAACAATTCACATAGAAAATGTGCTAACAGAAGCTACAGTACCCTTTGCTGGAGGATCCCAAGGTTCAAACAATGGTCAAACTCCATCAGATGCCTCCTACGGTACCACCAAGTGTTCGAAGTCAATTGATAAATCAAAACCGATAGTCCAATATGCTCTAATGATAGATGCCGGAAGCACTGGTTCGAGAATCCATGTCTACAAGTTCAACAATTGTGGTACCACGCCTGAGCTTGAAGAGGAAGGCTTCTGGATGACTGAGAAGAAAGAGGGAGGATCTGGCCTAAGTTCATACAAGACTAATGCTGAAGGCGCCGCTGCAAGTCTCGACACTTTGATGGATCATGCTGTTGAGACGGTACCTGACGCGCTCAAGGCATGTACGCCAGTAGCTGTGAAGGCCACCGCTGGTCTCAGAAAACTCGGCCCTGAAATGAGCCAAAAGATTTTGGACGCGGTACGAAACAGACTGGAGACGAAATATCCATTCGCCGTAGTGTCCAAGGAGAAGGGAGGTGTTGTGGTCATGGAGGGTGAAGATGAAGGTGTATACGCCTGGATCACTACAAATTACTTGCTTGGCAAAATTGGTGGTCCCGATCACACTGAGACGGCAGCGGTCTTTGATCTTGGTGGTGGGTCTACACAGATTGTGTTCGAGCCAACCTTCAAGAGTCCCACCGGTGGAATGCCAGAAAAGATGGTCGAAGGAGATCACAAGTACAAGCTCAGCTTCGGAGACAGAGATTTCGAGTTATATCAACATTCGCATCTCGGATACGGTCTGATGTCTGCTCGTGAGACCATCCACAAAACCCTTCTTGAGGATATCCACACCCTAAACCCAAAAGACTCTTCATGGACAGCTCTACCAGTCACTAACCCATGTATTGCGCCTGGAATGTCTCGATCCGTAGCGGTCAAGTTAGAGAAGGGCCACGTCCTGGGCGACTCTGTCACCGTCAACATGACTGGGCCATCCTCGCCAGCACCAGCGCAATGTCGCAAGCTGGCCGAAAAGATTCTTGTAAAAGACGCTGAGTGTAAACTTGCACCTTGCTCCTTCAACGGCATCCACCAGCCATCTCTCGACAAGACCTTTGCACGTGAGGACGTCTACACTTTCTCGTACTTCTTCGACCGAACGGAGCCTCTTGGCATGCCTGAATCCTTCACTCTGCAGGAACTGCACCGCCTCACCGACCAAGTATGTGGTGGAAGGCATCACTGGGATATGTTCATGAATGTCCCCGGTGCGCTGAAGGAACTGGAAGGTCGTCCAGAACACTGTCTCGATCTAAACTTCATGATGGCGCTCTTACATACCGGATATGAGATGCCTATTGATAGAGAGGTTAAAATTGCGAAGAAGATCAAGGGTAATGAGTTGGGATGGTGTCTTGGTGCTAGGTAAGCTTCTCTTTCCCTCTTTGCCATGTCAGTATTAACAAAGCTTTCAGTCTGCCTTTGCTCAGCAAATCGTCCGGATGGACCTGTCGTATTAAGGAGGTCTCATGATTAATGAGCTCATGCATTGCTGGCGTACGGATAATTGTCTCGATAGGTCAATAGATGGCAGGCATTTGACATGATCACAAACGAGCTTACATAATTCATATACATATCCTTCCTCATCTCCACTGTGCCATGTCTTTGCCCCCCTGAATGCCTTATCTCGACGTCTCCGCGCCACTGCCCCGCGACTCTTTCGCACCACTCCTCCCCCTGTCGTTCCACACAACCACCACCACTCCCCTTCTCACTCCCATCCTCAACTGGCTCCCCACAAAACCTCTCTACCTCAAGCACATGCATGCACTTTCCCAGTGGACTATTACAGTTCCCAGAATCCACCATCTCCTTTTCCAATTCCAATCTCCCCCACCCTTCACCTTTACATCCAAAATATGGTGTTGCAAATAATGCAAATCGCGGCATTCGTCGTCAGAGAAGTCGGCGCCGCATTTCGGTCAACATTCTGCGTGGCTCCGGAGCGAGAGATAGCGCTGGTGGTTTACGCGATTTGGGTGACAGGGTGCGACTCCTTTCTGATCTCGTTAAATGAAGTTGCGGTTGTGTTTAGTGCTTGGTATTTGTGTTTTGTCGTTGTCTCGGAAATGGTCCCAAGGAGCTAGGTGGGTTTGATGATTAAGTTGGGTGTCATGCTGTGAATCGAATGGTTGGAGAGAATTTTCAGAAGTGCAGAGTTGGCGCTGTGTTAAGAGTCATCAAGATATTCACCGAGGCAAAGTTCCTGGCTCATTCACTGGCACCTTCTGAGACATTGCCCTCGACGACTTCGTGAAGTTTACCGAGTGCCTCTACCATTACCGTGCCTGGAAAAATTCGTTGTTCCCTTATTTAGTATTCGCGCTGCGTCTGGAGACTCTTGGAAAATACAGGAGTCCTGAAGGGGTGTTGAAGTCCGGTGGAGATATTGCGCTGGATCTTTTTTCATCGTCATTAAATAGTAGCATTCAAGAAATGAGCTCTTACCGAAGCAATGTGCATACATGAGGACAGTTCAAGCGTGGTAATATAAAATTCCCAATAAAATTTAGCCTAATAGCAACTCTTAAATCGAGTGGCTCCTCACACGCGTGAACCAAGATGCAGCTTCACCTTAACTCCATCCGCGCTGCAATTGGTCAACAAGTAACTGTGGCGAGCCACAAGATCTTGGCCCATGTTCTCCATATTGTCGTACCTCTGCAAGAGACGTACAGTCATATAGCTTAGCTTCATAAGTCCGTATTGTTGGCCGATGCAGACTCTAGGTCCGGCGTTGAACTGAAGATATTAGTAATTTTCATTTAAGGAAGCTAGCTATGATAACTGTATGCAAATATGGTCGGTGGTACGCAGTTTATATGGAGGTTGGGAGCAGATAGTCGTGCGGGAATGTATTCTTTACCGCCGCTCTTCCTTCCTTCTCAACGTTCGGGTATGAAACGTTCCCACAGTAGCGTTGGAGGACAATATATCACCCAAGACTTATGCTATCAGATGGGTTGACTTAAGGAATCAGTACCCCAGATGTTCTGGCGTCGAAGCAAAACATATGGCGAATAGTCAACCTATGTTCCTTTAGGTACGATGATCTTGCCCTTCACATCTTTTTCACCACCGTTTGGCAACGTTGTGTCTCGATTGGCTACTCTTAAGCTGTATGGCACGGTAGGATACAGGCGAAGAGTCTCGCTCAAAAAATACTGCAGATAAGCACAGGAATAAAGCTTGGAGAATGTGATGTTTGTAACTGGAGCACATTCTTCGTAAATCCCAAATACCTCGATGAGGATCTGGCGGAGCTTAGCGTAGATATCTGGCTGACAAGCAAGCTTCCAAAATAACCAGCCGAGGGTGTCGGCGGTTGAAACTCAAGCTGCAATGAGAATGTTGAGATGATATGATCTCAGCTCGTGTGTATTTTGGGTTTTCGAGTAGTTAAGGCTTTCAAGAATACCTTCAGGAATGATGAGAAAGTTTCTATAGTCCGAGAGTCAACCACTGCGCGCCTCTCGCCCAGCTAGGAAGTGAAAGGAGCGGACTGACGTAGCATTCACCAGAGGTCTTTCATCAGAAATGTATGGCAAGAAGCGGGTCCGTAAAGAAGTTAGTGATTGATGTAAATAAGTACGATGGGTATCATAAAGGAACTTCAGCGCCAGAACTGCCTAGCACATCCTCAATCACTTCCTCGGGGCCGATTCCTTCCAATAAGGCAGCAACAGTCTCAACATCACTGCCCCACTGCAAGCTACGCTCCCTGTTGGGCGTGACGATATGTATTCGATGTAGATATATCTTCCTGGCTGCAAGCCCCACAAGAGACGGTGTTGCATAGGAAAGTCCATGGAGTGGGGCCAAGCACCTATATAGATTAGCAAAACCTTCTCAGAGAGAGAATAAGCATGAGAAATCAGAGTCGTACTTCATTAGTTTGTCGAAATGCTGTGTAGCGATGGCAGTGATGCCACTTGACACCGCCCTATGAAGTCGCAAAAATGCTACCACGTCCTGTTGATAGCGTTTCACTTCTATGCTGATCACAGCGACGTCACTAAGCCGTGATAGATGCTCAATTTCCTACACCGTGTTAGATTCCATGTCAAAAGGTATCAATAGCCAAACTTACAGCGCTCGAAATTCTAGGCTGAAGTGCCGCCTCGGTCTCCAGTTTTGGGCCCTTCCTCACTACTGAAGATATGGAATGGCCATCATCGTACATCTCTTCCAAATTTGGAAACCCATCCTCCGGGTCGTGAAAATGCGATATGAACATATACTCATTCAAGTGCTTCGTCAACCTTGGTCCTTCTCCACCTGCTAGGACAGCGATGAGCAGGAACGTCTTCGGCGCATTGTTTACAGAGATTCTAGTATATATCCGCTTCGTTCGGATCAGCTCTAAAGCTTGTATCTGCACCTGCTTCGGAGCCTCATCAAGATTCTTGGCAATTATAACATTTGCGATCGATTTGTTGTCGTCAAAGTTTTCGGATTGAGGAGATCTTGTAATTGACCGGAAGCCTGGACTGCGCAGGAAGTATGATTCGGACTGGCTTCGTAAAGGCGATACTGATAGAGTCGGACTCGAGTCAACTGAAAGGATCGTATGTGCGAAGTCGTCGAGCGTGGTATATTCCGTGCAGTCAATTACTGCATGTGACAGCCCGAAGACTTTGGCTGCGACCTGGCAGTTGTCAGTAACGTACTGGAATCGAGAATTTGGGGAACGCACCAGCTCTAGCTCTTCAACCAAATCATTTATAGAGCCTGGCTCAGTGTCGATAATACAGTTCTCTTTTGTAATGAGGCATATCAAAGCTGCCAATTCCACGTCACTTAAATCGTGCACTTTCTCAAGTATAGCATCTGCCATAGGGCCGAGCAGTCTCCGACTTCAGTCAGCCATCTCCCAGTTCTTTATATCGTTCTCAATAATCTCGTCAATCAAAACTGCACGCGTGGTGATGTGAATGGCTGGCAGTACGTAGATCGTCGAACTGGGGCATTTCGGGTCATTGCTCGCGCCAAGCCTGGCCCGAGCCAAGCAGTCTTGGGATTGACGACTTCAACACAATTCAGCAGGCGGTCTTCAGACATACGCTTTCTAATATGAGGTGAAAACTCAATCGATCATGAAGAATCCGACAGCGGAATGGGAAAAAGTTGGGGACAAGTTCTATCGAAAGATACAGTTGTATACCGATGTATTTGACAAGGATCTTGAACTTGAGAACTACATCGTCACGGGATGCTCTTATGGAGGTGCTATCGGTAAGTGCTCTATTGGATTTCTGTAGGTCAGATATGCCACCGGATCGAGGTCTGCGATGTTCGGGTTGAGGAGAAGGTCTAGGTTTCCGGTATGAGTATCGAGCTTGGCCGGTAGTTCTGGCTATGTTAGTGTGTCTTGAAGGAAGCGCATAGTGAACCTGAAGTTATGCGTTCCATCATTTCTTTATGGCATTTCATTGCATCGCAACGCTCTACAGGCTGCTGACCCCGATCTCTATAGCGTTACATAGGGATGAATCGAAATTACATTCGTTTCGAGGATCTCAAACATCCAAGTTCAGTATCGATCTGTACAGCTGCGCAGGCAAGCTTCTAAAGCGTATCAACTGGGACAAAGGCTTTATTAAAGGACTGGGTTGGTCTGAGGATGAAGAGCTTATAGTCGTCACTCAAGATGGAATCGTTCGTAGATACTACGACTTGCAAGGCGACTTTACGCAGTTCTCTCTTGGCAACGGTGCTGAGGAGTATGGTGTGGAATCTTGCAAGTAAGTGAAGGTTAATTCAGGTTGTAATTGCGATGCTAAATTTTAGTAGATTCTATGGCACTGGGTTTGTGGCATTGCTTTCAAACAACCATTTAGTATCTGTTCCACGATATAATGAACCCCGTCCTGTACGGCTTGCAGGTGCTCCTGATGGGGATGTACATTCATGGACACTGATTCCACCCACTTGTACTCTTTCAAGATCGGTCGAGATTCTTCTGAGCATCGGCCAGACCATCTATGTCGTTGACGCGATAGAAGCAGAAGATCGCCAACTTGATACCGGCCCCTTTACTCATCTCAGTGTATCTCCCAATGGCAAGTTTGTTGCTATGTACACGGGAGAAGGGAAGGCGTTTGTCATCTCAAGTGATTTCCAGAGCCGCCATAGTGAGTATAACTCGCGCTCAAAGATCCAGCCGAAAGACCTCGAATGGTGTGGGAATGACGCTATTGCTATAGCATGGGAGGATGAAGTCCATATCGTAGGGCCACGTAATGCAGCAGCTCAGTACATCTATGACGGCCGCGTGCATTTGATTTCTGGTAAGTTTATATAGATGTTACATTGCGGTACCTCGACGCTAACGAAACACAGATCTTGACGGCATACGCCTAATCACCAACGAAGTCTGCGACTTCCTCCAAAAAGTTCCCGAAGTTACAGACGAAGTCTTCCGCTTCGGCACCTCATCGGCATCATCCATCCTCCTCGACGCCGTCGAACAACTAGAAGCGCAATCCCCCAAAGCCGACGACAACATCCAGCTCATCCGTCCCAACCTCGTCGAAGCAGTCGACACCTGCGTCAAAGCCGCCGGTCTCGAATTCTCTATCCAGTGGCAAAAGGAACTCCTCAAAGCAGCCTCCTTCGGCAAGTCCGTGCTCGATATCTACAACAGCGATGACTTCGTCGACATGTGCGAGACCCTACGTGTTCTCAACGCCGTTCGATACTATGAAATCGGTCTCCCACTCTCCTATGAGCAATACCAGCGTCTCACGCCCGAGAAACTTATCCGCCGCCTCATCAACCGACGCGAATATCTCCTCGCCCTGCACATCTCATCTTACATGCGCCTCCCCACCGATAGGATCTACGTTCACTGGGCATCCCAAAAAGTGCGTCTCGGCACCGAAGATGAAGACACCATCTGCGCGCTCATCGTGCAGAAACTCTCCGGAAAACGTGGCATCTCCTTCGAAGAAATCGCTCGCGCCGCCTACGACGAAGGACGCGGCCGTCTGGCTACGGATCTGCTCAACCACGAGCCGCGCGCCGGCAAACAAGTGCCCCTGCTTCTCGACATGGAAGAAGACGAGATTGCACTCGACAAGGCCATCGAAAGCGGCGACGGTGACCTCATTAATTTTGTGCTCATGCACCTGAAGAAGAAGCTGCAGCTCGCAGCGTTCTTCCGCGTGCTCAACAGCCGCCCCATCGCGACAGCCCTCATTGAAGCCGCCGCCAAGACCGACGACCACGAGCTCCTCAAGGACCTCTACTACCAAGATGATCGCCGCCTCGACGGCGCCACCATCTTCATCCGCGAGGCGCTGAATCAGCCGGACAGCCGTGCGGCCATGGACAAGCTGAACCTAGCTTCAAAGCTGCTCTTGGACTCCAAGGACTCCTTGTTCGAAGTCAAAGCGCTGCATGAAGCATCGGTGCTAATGAGATTACAGGAAGCCTACCAAGAACAGCTGGCGGAGACATTCGTCGGGCTGAGCGTCAACGAGACGCTGTTCAAGCTTATCCGGCTGGGATACAGCAGCCGTGTCAAAAAGCTGCAATCCGAGTTCAAGATCCCGGATAAGACGTTCTGGTGGATCCGCCTGCGCGCGCTCGTTGTGAAGCGTGATTGGGAAGTCCTCTCCGACCTCTCCTCCACGCGAAAATCGCCTATTGGCTGGACGCCATTCTATAACGCGATTCTGGCGGCGGGGAATCTGAAGCTGGCGGCGGTATTCATCCCGAAATGCACGGGGTTGAAAAGTCCGGAACTGGTGATGATGTGGGAGAAGTGCGGGATGCGTGTGAAGGCGGCGGAGGAGGCGGCGAAGGGGCGGGATGGAGAGACTGTAGAGCGGTTGGGGATGGAAGCTGTGGAGGCGGGGGCAGGAAGTGGTGAGGTGAGGGAGATTGAGAGGGTACTGGCGGCGATGAGGAGATGATGATGGTGCTGATAGTACGATAGGTAGTTTGGAAGAGTTGATCGATGTAGTGATAGGTAGGCAATACAGATCATACGATTGGGGTGCTAATGCTCGTCTTTCTCTGATATGATATGCTACACTTGGTATAGCACTGAGGGACTGGAAGAAGTGATGGTGTAGTACCAGAAAAACAGAGATCAAATGAAGTGAATGTTAATACTCATATATTTGGTGTGAGCAATGCTCGTCTCCAATCTACTATACCAAATAGCACTTCTACCCCAATCTGCCTTCATCAGACCTTTTATCAACACGCCGTCATTTCTCCCAACGGCATGAACCAGCTCTTTCAAGGCCCTCCCATCCCTTCTCCCTAAATCTGTCAGGACAATCTGCTCTGTTTACACACAGAACTATCCAAGTAACCACGTGTTGAAATCCACTTGTCCAAATCTCTAAACCAACGATTTTGCTAATATCAGCTGTTGGGGGGCTCAGAAAAATCAAAGCAAGTACGAAGTTCAAACCTTGCTCACCCTATCCATCTCTAGCTTTTAGAGGATTTCACTACCTAGACTGGACATAGCTGAATGTATCTATTCAAGCCTTAGTTGTTGCATGTGTCTAAGTGAAAGGTGGTAGGTAGTGTGCAATTGTATTTGTAAATTGCCAGAGCCCACTCACTTCATCGAGTGAGGCTAGTCCAGCCAGGTTAAGTTAAGCTACATATTCCGTATGCTCTCTGTTGTCGACCAGTCAGTCAGTCGTTCATAGCTCCAGTTCTGTCCTGTCAACAATCGCAAAATCGTGCCTTCCCTCCCAAAAATATCAATAGCGATATGAACGCCAAATTGTGCTATTAGCCATACCGTTCTTCCAGCTTCGTCATTATGATCAGTTACTCCTGCTCCCGTCAAAATATGCAGGAATGAATTGCATATATCCAGCAAAATTCTCTCCGTTCGTACTCGTATTCTTGGTTCTGATGCTTAATTGTCATTCTTAGTGCTCGTGCTCAGTGTATTCTGACTTGTGGCGATGCATATGCAGTAGTTGTAACAAGTCTCGCAGATTCGTGGTCATTAGGTCCCCGGTCGCTGAAATGCAAGAAATGTCGTCAAAACATGGCGTGACTGGATCAAGATGGTGGTGGGAATGGCTTCATGGGGCATGTATTGGGGACGAGAGAAGTGGTAGATGCGATATTTGCGATGTTTGAGCCGGATGCTCGTGATGTGCCTCCGCTTCCACTAGAATGTTGTTAGCAGCCGTACGAATGGAACTTCAGGAGTGGAAGCTGCTTACTCAAACACGAAAGGTCCAGCATCATTTCTTGGAGTCATCGGACCCTCCCCATGGCTTAGAGCGTTCATCAGTGAAGATGGCAATTCATTGGGGCTCGGTGTCCGAAGCATTCGAACATCATTTGTTGGTGTCTGCTCAAACTGGGACGAGATGCCTCCAAGAAACGGAACAGCCTTTCTGCCTATGTTGACAGGCTGAACAGTCGCATTGTTGGGTATCTCTATTTCGCCAACGGAGCTGATAGGAGAGGGTGTCCCGTCGTTAATATTCATATATCCCATAGCTTCAGATGCATCCGTATTCCTCGCATCTGATTCATCGCTAATCTCCACCACCTCGCCATCGCTGTTGCTGTTGATGTTGCTACTGTGCGCAGATTTGTGCTCCTCAGATGGATGTGGGAATTCTTCGGTAGCCTGTGCTGGAGTTTGCGATACAGTACCCATGGTAGTTTGATCCTTCGTGTCCTCGTCAACCTCCAGCTTCTCCCATTCTTCCTCAGGTTCTGGCTCGGGTTCGTCGATATCTGCCTCAAGATCGGCTACGGTTCTGCAGTTTGGGCATATGAAGTGTGGCCAGTGGGGTCCGTTGATTATGATTCTTATGCATTTGTAATGCCACGTATGAGAGCATGGTGCAACGAAGAGGGACTGGCAGGGCTAGTAGCAATAATTTAGTAATACTCTAGAACGTACACAGTTGTCTGAACTTACAGCGATGGCACCTAGGCATATCGAGCAGTCCTGTGAAGAACCGGGTTTTGCGAGGCTATTCAATTCCCGCAGCTGCTTGTGAGATTTGACACTTTCTCGTACTTAGCAGAGCTCGACCATGCTGAACATGAATAACATACTTGAAACTAGACGGTGTTTGCTGCCAGCCCTTATTGAGTGATATTCTGATTTTGACACATCTGAACATCATCTCCTCTCCTCCTTTAAAGTCGATACCCAGCTGTACGATATCGCCATCGTTAACTGGAAATGGCTTCGACTCGGTGTTTGGCGAGCTCAGTCTAATGTGGTTCAAGAAAGTCCCGGACGAGCTTTTGGCATCTTTTACGAACCAGCTTCCTCCCTGGCACCAGAACTCGCAATGACGTCTGCTAACAACTTTGGACTTGAAACCCACTGGTGCCGAGGAAGGAATATTGCTCTGTGGCGGAGGGTGAGTATCGCGCTCCGAGTATCTGCCAACTCTGATTATTTCCCGCCCGGTCGGTAAGATCCGCTGTATAGGATTGAATATCAGAGATGGTCGCGCAGCCCGAGGATCTTGGAAGGTGATAAATTGAATCGAGGGTAGTTGATGCGACATGCCTCCTCCATTTGTTGACGTCGTCATCGATACATGGGCCATTTGAGGTCTTTCGACTCGAGTCGCGCCATCGGCCGGGGATGACTGTGTTCTCCCCATAGCTTGTGATTTCGGAGAGTTTTTGTCCTCTGAAAGCGATGGTGTATCTGTCGCAGCAGTTGGCGAGGGCGTGAAGGATTGTTGTGTTTCGGGTCCAGTACGAGGTGCACCACTTTCGCCAGCCACCGTCGTGGATAGCCCGCCGCTTGGAACACTATTAGTTCCGGGGTTGCTGGATCTTGTAGAAGAATAGCGGGGTGAGGGGAGAAGTTGAGCAACTTCTATGAAGTTTGCATCTACGCCTGTAGGGCTGCGGATTGATGTAGGGATTTTGGAGGTCAAGGACGCAGGACTGGTGACGTTCCGAGTCACAGAAGGTTGATGATCGTTGGATGGAGTAGTGGAGTGATTATCTCGCGATAAAAGATGATTATGTGTATATTTTCGTAAAGTACTCAAACCACGCGATCGAATGGCCGGGCGAGCAGATGTTGTAGATGTAGACGAGGGTGAGGTCAAGTTACCGTTAGTGGTACCAGGGTGCATAGCCGGAGATGCGCGGGGGGCCAGCGCTGTTGCAAACATGGTGAGATCAGCGCCTTTAGTGGTATTTCGTATTGAGATCTGCCACGAGTAAATCCAACCAGAACTTATTCCAGATGCTACAGGATATGATTGAAAAGGCTGAACAGCGATCAGCCTAAGAATCGCGGGGATAATGAGTGAATCTTTTAGCTGGATGGGTGGTGGCAGATTAATTATTTTCGGAGAGCTTTGGATGGTTTGGATGGGTGGTTGGCAGCCAGCTTTAAGAATGCCAATGGCCTGGTGGGTGAATGAACAAAATCAAGGTTCCAAGTGGTGGTTGGTGATTGATGGAGGAAGAGGAAGAGAAATTCAAAGGGGCTGGAGGGAGTTGAGATATTAGAGTGTCAGCCAATAAAGGTTAGAACCCTCTTTCTGGCATCCAGCCTCTGGCTTTGGCTTAGGTAGCTTTCTCCTGTCCTGTTGGTTTGACAGTTCCGCCTTCAGCGATAGCAGGTTATGAAGAGCCAGGGCCCTATGGATAAGGTCAATAATAGGCTAATCTATCTCCTAAGCTGGCAACGGACAATTGACTCTACTAGACGTCTCAGATGACGATAACAGCAGCAGGGTGAAAGTTTGAATTATGGCTAGTTCATTACTAGGAAGGGAAATAAATAATAGTTCTACTCTACATGGTGATACTGTGCAGTACAGTGGGAGCATGGATTCAAGGTCTAGACTGCATATAGTCCCTCTGCAAGCCTCAGACAGATCTAGAACCATAGAACCAACCTCCATATATATACATATATTCAAGAACTGTACAAGAGGCGAATGCAATCGAGTACAAAGGTACAGCTATAGCTACCAATTTGATTACGCAAAGCCTTAGTAGAATCGCAGTTTGGTATCTGTCCTATCTTGTAGCCTTCACAAAGCTCGTGTAGGTACGCAGCACATGACATCCAAGCTTCCCTCGTACTTCCTCGCATCTTTACCCAGGCATGGCATCCTATTCTTAGTATACAGCTCTGCTTTAACATGAGTTCAACCGTCTTGTTCAACATGAGGAGTCTCGCTGCAATTGAGTACGACCACAAGATCCATTAATATCTGCCACATCTTAGCCAATATCAAATGTTGCGGTTCACTCATGTTGTAAGACCGAGGAGTTCGTGAGGCTTACAATACTCCAGTGACCACGTCAGGTGTATCAGAGTCTGGTTCACAAGACATGCTCCTTGGAGCATGATCAATTTGCTCTCATGCTATCAAGGAAACATGCTATCAAGGAAACATGCTATCAAGGAAACATGCTATCAAGGAAACATGCTATCAAGGAAACATGCTATCAAGGAAAAATACTGTCAAGGAAACATGCAAAGCTTGAAACCATGGAGTGTTGCGGTAAAGCTATAGCTTATGGTGCTTTCGACGATATACTGCCAAGTCAATAATCCTACCCTGAGACAAGGCAGTCCAACAGGGTGTCAACTTTCTGTGCGCACGGGCCAGTCTCACCAAGAATCAAGAGGAGCTTTAAAATCAATGTCTACTTTACAATATAACATCACCTCTTATTACCTCTAATGGGTTTCCCACCTGTTCTTTCTAGCTCGGCGCATCTCCTGGGCATATCATCAACGCAATCTCGTATTTCTTGCATTGTGATATTGTCCCATTCCTCTTGAATAGCCTCCTTCATTTCCTCTTCAGTATCAAACACCCTTTGGCGCAGCCTTTGCTTAAGAATAGTCCAAATGCCTTCAATGGGATTACAATCAGGGCTCTGCGCAGGGTGGTATAAGTTTTGTATATTGTGGGCTTCTTTGTACTCTTGAGCGAGGCCTCTTTTCCGCATTCCGTGAGAAGGGTCGCCATTCTCTTGTAAAAGCCACAGTTCATCGTCGATCTCTCGCAGACTCAGTCGCTTGAATGTAGACAGGTGGAAGTCGGTCTAAATAATACTTTTGAGTCATTGCGTTGCCTTTGACTTTCACTTCAACCTCGTGAGGCTTCCCAGCTTCCCATTCTTGTACTTGACGGTGATATTTGTCTTCTGTTTCAGTTGGAGGTCGCTGACGAGGCCTCGCGGGATGAGCAGGACGCTCAATCACTCCTTCTTCGTCGTTGTAAAACTTCACTTTGTTTGCTTTTCTCCACCAACTAATCCACGCGGCAACGTGAAACCGGACACCCTTTCACGGAGGCCTTTCCTCAATATTCTCTGGCTCCTCACGCGTTTCTTGCTCACGAGTAACTCTATCGCGTGCCTGCGCTATGGGTCAACGTGGATTTCGTCTATAAATATGACGTGATCGAAAAATCCAAAGAGAGGCGCTCTTTCAACGAAATTCTTCTCCGAAATAACCTTATTCACATAGGCCATTATATATCGAGCTCCTCCTTTGGCATATTCCAACTTTTGTCGCAACTGACGCGGTACTACATACAGATTGTGAAAAGCGATTTGAGTATCGTGAGGGTGTTTCCGAACGGGATGTTGTGACGGAGAGCAGAGCATTTTACACATCGATTTCGTGACTCTTGACTTCGATCCAACCTTCGTAGACCTCGACCTAGTCTTATACTTTGCTAAGTTCCCAATCTCCGCCCATTCTTTCTTCCATTTCCGTCCGCAAGCCTCGGAAATCGAGTTCTTAGAATTCGCCCTTAGCGACATCGTACCAGAATCACGAGCCAACGCATTGAAAAATCGAACTTCCGCGTAGTCGTAGCTTCTTTGCCTTGTAAAAAGTCAGGGATAGGTGATTGGAAAGGGTTTGAACGCGATGGTCGTCCCATAATTGCAAGTGAGTTGTTTATTCACAATTTATTAGAAGCCGCGATTTGAGGTTTTGGTGTTTTTGGCCCGTGTGCATGGAACCTTGACACCCCTGTTGGTCTAGTGACATATGCCGTGACCTTGGCAAAGTGAGACAATCCATCTTTTCTTCCGACGCAATTCGGTGCCCAAGACGACAAGTTGATAGAAATACCGACTCTGTATATACCACCATGTTGAAATGCGCTTCCTCCCGGCCGCTGATGCGCGGCATTTGTAGCCCAAGCAATTCTGCCAGAATTCTACCTGCGGCGCGGACTAGAGGATTGGCTACTGTCGTTGATCCAATACAAAAAGTACACCCCTTATGGTAAATCAAATGGCATTATATCTAACAAGACCCTCGTAGGATCCAGCAGAACTAGATGAGATATCTACACTTCCCAATGGCATCCGCGTTGCGACAGAAGCTCTCCCCGGCCACTTCTCCGGGATAGGAGTCTACATAGATGCTGGATCACGATTCGAGAACGAGCAACTTCGGGGAGTAAGCCATATAATGGATAGACTGGCATTTAAATCGACAACGAAACGAACCAGCGATGAAATGCTAGAAGCCTTGGAATCGCTAGGCGGAAATATACAATGCGCCTCCTCCAGAGAATCTCTAATGTACCAGTCTGCGACTTTCAACTCAGCGGTCCCTACTACGGTTGAGCTACTAGCAGAGACTATCCGTGATGCCAACATTACGGATGAGGAGGTATCACAACAGCTCGAAACTGCTGCATATGAGATTGGGGAGATATGGGCGAAGCCAGAGTTAATTCTACCGGAGTTGGTGCACATGGCTGCGTTCAAGAACAATACCCTCGGAAATCCATTGCTATGTCCCAAGGAGAGACTCGGTGAGATAAATAAGAGCACGGTAGAGGCATATAGAAAGACGTTCTACAGGCCAGAAAGGATGGTCCTAGCATTTGCCGGAGTTGAACACCAGGAAGCTGTACGACTGGCCGAGCAGTATTTCGGAGACATGGAGAAATCAACACCTACCGTCTCAAGAAGCGGATCAGAAACATCGATAGACTCTGCATCAATATATAGTAGCAGCAGCTCAACATCCAGCCCTTCACCTTCGCCTTCACCACTTCAACAGCCATCAAGACTCCTCTCCAACATCCCCTTCCTCAAGAACCTCTCTACATCAGCATCCAGCAACGCCATAGTCGAACCATCGACGCTATTTCCCTCACCATCCGACCTTATCACCCCCTCTCACTACACCGGCGGTTTCCTCTCTCTGCCCAATCTTCCACCGCCCATAAACGCTTCCATGCCAGCCCTGACACATATCCACCTTGCATTCGAAGCCCTCCCAATCTCCTCCGATGACATTTACGCCCTCGCCACCCTGCAAACTCTACTCGGTGGCGGCGGCTCCTTCTCAGCCGGTGGACCAGGAAAGGGCATGTACTCACGACTCTACACTAACGTGCTCAATCAACACGGATGGGTAGAGTCTTGCGTCGCGTTCAACCATTCCTACACCGATTCTGGACTCTTCGGTATCTCATCCAGCTGCTCGCCGACGAAAGTCGCGCCGATGCTGGACGTCATGTGTCGCGAACTCAAGGCCTTAACCCTAGACTCCGGCTTCTCCTCTCTCCAGCGCGCTGAAGTCAATCGCGCCAAGAACCAGCTCCGCTCAAGTCTTCTCATGAACCTCGAGAGTCGGATGGTCGAGCTCGAGGATCTGGGAAGGCAGGTACAGGCTCACGGACGGAAAGTCGGCGTGCGAGAAATGTGTCGCAAGATTGAGGAACTAACACTTGAAGATCTGAGGAGGGTAGCGAGGATCGTGGTTAGTGGGATGGCTGGAAATTCCGGGCAAGGTACGGGGAGTCCAACGGTCGTGTTGCAGGAGGGTGATGAGGAGGGTGTTACGAGGCGGCAGTTCAAGTGGGATGAGATCCAAGACCGGATTGATAAGTGGAAGCTTGGGAGACGGTAATGCATAGGCTCATGATATGTACAATATTGGGCAGGAACAAGTTGTAAGATCCAAGGTGTATACTACGCTACTTCCAAGGAACAGTCGCATAGAGTATGGCGTTGACTGTATAGCCCCCTAGGCATGATATGGATATAAAACAAAGCCTCTCCACGACCTTTTCCATCTCAGCTGTGAGACCACCAGCAGCAGCCTGTTGTGGGTCTCGCTTTGCAACAGCAAGTATACATGTTTTAATAGTGCTCTCATTGTTACTACCTCTTATCAGAGCACTGCAGGTCGCCAACGCCCTCCTTCATTCAGCTATTCAATCTACTATACCCCATACGTGTTGCCGTCATCTCACCTCTGTCGTCGCCAACCTCTAAGTCACCGCACTGCGAGACACTTTATATACTGGTGCTTGGAACTCTAGATCTGGGGTGTGCTAAGCAATTGGTGGCTGTTTGTTCCCCGTGTTCTTGGTTGTGGCACTGCGGTGGAAAATCATCTTGGGTGCTGCGAACATTATCTCTTTGGCTTTGGTTATCCGAGTGTTCCTGGACGCCACTGGCAACTCACGTAGAGCTTATTGGGAAGCACCTTTTTCTTCGGGAAGGGGGGTTGGTGAGGGTTTTATAGTCCCGTCCTACAGTTTTTTTCAAGGCGAGTTCCAAGATTGTTAGGTGTTGGATGTTGACTCGTGCACTTGGTTGCGGAATCTTCCATAGATGTTATGGACTGGGTAGGGCGTGAGAGTGGTTAGTGCTGAGTAAGGGGTACATGATATATTCACGAGGGCCTGTCTTGTTAAAGCAAAACTCAATAAAAATACAAAGAGAACGATGCTTGCCACTGGGACTGTTCAAGCCACTTGGGGAGATATATCTAGTGCATTTTTCTCATTGCAAAGTTCCACGGGGGCGTGGAGTTTCGAAGGATAGAGGAGGCATGTGTGTTGCTCTGCGGCTTCTGCTTTTCGTTGCTGCTGAGATGGGCTGACGTTGTCTTTAATTACTTTCTTGTTATATGTCTATATCTTATGAGGCACATGCCCTTCCCCTTCACTTCACACCAAAATATTGCTCAAAACATCCTGACTATCAAACAGCCGCTCCCTCTAGCAGGTTGAATTCCTTCCGTCACTATGGGACAAAGCGACAAGTGTTTCTGGATATGCAGTCATCTACCCAACAACCAAATAAGTTTAACACGCTTTTGCGTTCACCCTTCTTTTAATCTCGCCTGACGACTAGCTTGACTCGTTTGCATATTTTTCATTTCGCGACATCGGTGAGTTAGATTCACTTAATTTTGGAGATTGGACGTGACGCTGAGTGGAGGAGAGAGTCTTCAAGTGCGATGGCAGGCAGGATGGCCTCCAATGCAATGTCTTTATTCTATCAAATACTTTGATTCATGTGGCTGTTGTTTTCGGAAAGCGAGAGTGCTAAGCTGTGCAATGCAGGTTAATGAGACTTGTGATGAATGGGTGCTTTTGCATCTTGCCTACTTGTGGGATATTCCCCTGAGACACTTCTGGAGTAGTTCTGTTGTCGGTGACGCTGATGTTTGCTGTCATTCGCCACATCGTTGTCGAGCTCTCTCTGCAACAAAGCGTTTGGTAGTTGCGTCAATACCTCTCAGAATTCATAGCTCTCTAGACCGTACCTGCCACGCTACAATCTTCAAGCTTTAGTTTTTCTGCGGCGCTACCAACCCTTCCACTCCTAGGTCGCTTGGGGCTTCTTGGTCGTTTTGAATCTCGAGCTTTTAGGGACATGGATCTTGGTGATGTTTTATATTCGCTCTTCTTAGGTAAGTTTATGGTATTAGTCTTCTCCTAGTGGCAATCCAACGTGATATGAATTTGTTTACGAAAGATGGTGGTGGACTGAAATATACCAGGCGGGATCTGATTTGTTCATATATGTTCAAGTAAAATATCGCATACGAAAGTGCTGCCGGAGATCACAATGTTTTCGTCAATAGTATTCCATCCCGCTGCATCTAGATCAGTTGCCGCTCTAGTTCGCTAGGAACTGGAGCATAGCCTTTTGGACACTGACAGTGTAGTGGCACTGGCTGCATAACCTTCAATCCTCTGTTCAGCATGTTAAGGATGCGGCACTGTCTAGAAGCTTTCGATCTATGGTTATGGGTTTAGTCTGAAGATTGTAAATTAGGATAACCATTATCTTATACTCCAGCAACACAAGTAAGTGACCGAGTTCCAAGACTAGCACGACTCATACATCGCCATTCCAATCCCTTGCACAGCAAAAACTTACTCTATCTCTCCAGCTCTGTGAAATGAGATACAAATTCCTTCTTACTCGGGTCTAGAATGCTACAGGCTGAATTGAAAACACTGCAAGATGGTAGAGTCAGTGAAGCGGAGTGTTGGATACACGGTAGTGGATATCTCGCGTACTATGAAGCACCGCTGCAAGTTTTGGTCAGTGTAGAGGTTCTATTGAGAGCTTGTCGTTCGTCAATTTTCGTTGATAACTATCTTCCTCCGCAACAGCGGCGCCATGCGATTTGTAGAATATGATTGAGGCACTCACGAAAAGTAGTTGCAAAAGGGTTATTTTCGTCGGTAACTGTAAAAGTTGGCTGGCTTCCACCTTACGTTACAATCAAGGCCCTTTGGGACAAGATAGCTGGAGATGAAAGTTTATTCTTTATACGCTGGACACTACTTCGAATTCAAATCTTGCAAGCCTTGCAATGACTGTAAGAGGCGAAGCAGATTCACTCGTGATTTGTGAGATCTGGCTTCATGGTGGGTATATAACCATGCCACGATAAATCAGATGGAAGCAGGACTTACTTAGCGAACCTACATGTGTTATTCCGGCGTTTCGAGCTTGTGCAAGTTTCAAGCCTACCAAAGCACATTTTGACTTATCAGTAGGACCGTTCCTGCTATACCTGACTGGCTGATGTTTCCTTGGGTCTGTTAAAGATAGATTCTTCTCGATGTGTTGTCGTCACTTGAAAGCTTCGTGGCGTACTTTGTTGGCGTTTCGTTACTGTCCTCAGGCCTACAATGTCTCTGTTGTTGAATTAGGACATTCTATATACGTTCATGTTTGACGGTCACTAAAGCTATGGGTACCTGCTTGTAAGTAATTATTAAAGTGGTATAACGTGGTTTATCAGTATCCGGTTAATATCAGTATCCGGTTAACTTTTCGCGTTTTCTCCACTCCCTAGCTTTAACACGCGTTAATTTAAC
>MU254040.1:0-34346 GCA_019669825.1 Calycina marina
ATGCCACTCTGGCATTCTTGGCGTTCATCCGCTTGACAGCACTGCTTAGCGAGGGCCTTGGCCCGAGCACCTAAGTGGGTTCTAACCCTCACAGTACCATCCCGTACCCTCCTGATTCCAGCTGTATTATATAGTCAAGCCCGTGGAGATCTTTTGACTAGCCTGACACGGCTGTGGATTCAAGAGTACAACAATTTTGGACTCATCGCTGTATCTGGAATGCATCGCAAAAGCCCGATGGCTGACTACATGGGTGCCGTCTTACCTCTGTGCTCATACAAAATTAACGGACTTACGATAGTAAGTAAAGTCCCAAGAACATTGTAACACTGGATGTTGCTTGGTAGGTCTAGGGTAAATTGCGCATGGTCTACAAATTCTATCCATAAAAATCTCGAAACAATCTTGTCTCTGGGTCAGGGTCACAAACTTGAGATGCAAGGCTCTATTATTGGGACAGTCGAATGTATATGTCAAGGAATCTGTATAATGTAGATTTGACTAAAAGAGACTCTCGAAGAAGAGAGAGAAGTTCTAAGAGCATCAAGCTATATATACAGGTAGGTTGTCAAGTGTGGAATGTGTTATAGACGAGTCCTGATCCTGACCTTAATCCTGTTCCTAATCCACGATCCTGATTGCATATACTCTACAGTACAATGTCTAGGCGCTACATCAGTTTCGCTGGCCGGAAGAGTATTGTCGTCATGAAATCTCCCAGCACTGCTACGCCTGACTACTACGCAGGACCTGCCGGCCCTATGAATGCGCTATGGCTTTGCTTGACTGTTGATAATTCCGCAGAATTTTAATCACTTCTTTCTAGAAAGCATGTCCAAAGCATGTTACTTCAATAGCGCGAGAGGAATACAGATTTCCCTATCAGAGACAGTACACTGCGGTGCTGTACCATTCAATGTTATCCATTTGCCCGCAACTACGTTATCGGGGCTTTCAAGAATAGCCGCAGACTGAACAACGACTTCGTGCCATACATCTTCTTTTTCACACTGCATGCAGTATGTATACTCTGGTCAGTCGACCATCTCAGCTTCTATCATATAGTCCTTCTCCACTGTACATTTATGCCACCTTACTGGACTGTATAGATACATCATATACCAGGGGACAATGGGGGCCAATTCCACTTGTATCTACGACCAGGCGCAACTTCCTGTACTAATCGACGAGAAACATAGTTAATACATAATATTGTAGGATCCATGCTTTCGAGCGATGGCTTGTACAGTAGGCATAATGTACTGTACAGAAGTGCTATCGTCGCCAGACTGGTCTGAGACAAGGAAAGAAGATGTTTATAGTCAGAGAGACTATGAAGCTGCTGAATCTTGACTATAACCGAGTTTCTGCTGTGTTATTAGGCTTCCAAGATTGCCGATTGCCGTTGTTTAGAGCCATCCGTCGTCGTCGACAGCAGCCTTTCCTATTTGGACATGTCTTGGCTATTGTACCCTAGCGCGGCCGAGAGGCATCACCCATCGGACAGCTCCCAGCTTGCGCCTTGTACACAACCCCCGCCCATCAATTCTATGATTGTTGCTTGAGCTTCACGAACAAGCTACTCTTCATCATGGCAAGTCCACCGGCAGTGGAGGACCAGGCTAGGCTGCTGGAAGATGCTCTACTCGTCGTCAGGAACCAGTCTCATTTGATGCGCAAGTGTCTAGAGACTCCAGGCAAACTTATGGATGCGCTAAAATGCAGGTAAGCTATGGAAGTATTCCGCTCAGCTCGGTGTACTGTATGTTATTTCTTCAGCTGACAGGTATAGCTCAACTCTGGTATCAGAGCTCCGGACCAGCAGCTTGGGGCCTAAACAGTATTACGAGTTATATATGGCAGTCTTCGACGCGCTACGGCACCTTTCGGTATATCTCAAGGATTCACATCCGGTAA
Organism: Calycina marina; assembly: GCA_019669825.1. Lineage (NCBI taxonomy): Eukaryota > Fungi > Ascomycota > Leotiomycetes > Helotiales > Pezizellaceae > Calycina > Calycina marina. The sequence goes on from MU254040.1 coordinate 1,918, forward strand.
ATCATCTGGCAGATCTTTACGAACTTGTCCAGTATGCGGGAAACATCATTCCACGACTATACCTAATGATCACGGTTGGAACGGTGTATATGTCAATTGAGGATGCGCCAGTCAAGGAGATCATGAAGGACATGATGGAGATGAGTAGAGGTGTCCAACACCCCATAAGAGGCATCTTCTTGCGTTACTACCTCTCTGGCCAGGCAAGGGACAATCTACCAACCGGAAACTCAGACGGACCAGAAGGCAACCTCCAGGACTCGATAAGCTTCATACTCACGAATTTCGTGGAGATGAACAAGCTTTGGGTACGACTACAACATCAGGGACATTCGAGGGAACGGGATCTGCGAACGCAAGAGCGCAAAGAACTACAATTGCCTGTGGGAAGCAACTTAGTCCGACTGAGCCAGTTGGTGGATCTGGATACTTACAAGAATGTTATACTACAGCCTTTGCTGGAACAGGTCGTGCAATGTCGAGATGTGCTCGCTCAGGAGTACTTGTTGGAGGTTATAACGCAGGTCTTCCCGGACGAGTTCCATCTACATACTCTCGATCAGTTCCTCGCTGCTGTTTCTCGACTCAACCCTCACGTCAACATAAAAGTCATCGTCATAGCATTAATGGATAGACTTGCGTCATATGCAGCTCGCGAGACCGAAGAGCTCTCTCCCGAGGACCGCCAGAAACTGGAGGACGGCGCAGTTTCCAAGCTTCTCGAAAAGGTCCAGCTTGACCAAAAGAAGGGAGACAATGAAGAAGCGGAGTCAAACGGCGACAAAACATCATACACCAATGGCGAGGACAAGACTTCCTCAGAAGAACCGGATTCTGAGGCTACAACGCCCGTAGAAAACGATGATAAGTCAGAATCGAAACCCGATTTGGACGGTGCAAAGGACAATTTGACCGAAACAGCAACACCTCCCGAGAAGAAAAGCCGTGGCATTCCAGACAGCATCAAGCTCTATGAGATATTTTTCGAGCAAGTTATGAATCTGGTCAATGCACAACATCTCCCAATACAAGACACTACAGCTCTTTTGGTATCTTTGGCCAATCTAGCACTCAGCATCTACCCGGATCGTTTGGACTACGCCGACCAAGTACTAGAGTACGCCAACAACAAATCCCGGCAGCATGCGAACTCGCCCGATCTGCACTCTGCAGAGTCACAAAGTAATATCCTAAATCTCCTTTTGGCGCCGATGAAATCATACGTCTCCATGTTTACCGCGCTTTCACTTCCAACCTACATACCATTGCTTCATTCACAAACATATCCTACAAGACGAGCGGTGGCCGGCGAGGTCGCACGTAATCTCCTCAGAACCCAGACCAAAATATCGAGTATCGCCGCATTAGAGGGTGTTCTTGAGATCTTGAAAGTCATAATCAAAGAGGGAACCCAAGCCCCTGCAGGATACCCTGGCGTTCAGCAGCGAAAAGCTGTTGAGACCGAAGAGACCGTTGAGGAGCAAGGATGGCTTGCTCGGATAATTCATCTTATACACAGCGATGACAATGACACACAGTACAAGCTACTACAACTGACAAGGAAGGCATACGCAGAAGGCAACGAGCGTGTGAAGTTTACAACTCCTGCGCTAATCACATCAGCCATGAAGCTCGCCAGGAGATACAAGGCAAGAGAGCACTATGACGATGACTGCGAATCACAATCATCGGCGTTGTACAAGTTCATGCACAACTCTCTGTCGACGCTTTACACGCGGGTAGGAAATTCGGCTGAGCTGTGTTTGCGACTTTTCGTGGCATGTGGACAGATAGCGGATCAGACTGGCGCCGAGGAGGTCAGCTATGAGTTCTTTGCTCAGGCCTTTACTGTCTACGAGGAAGCTATCAGCGACTCTAGAGCACAGTTTCAAGCTGTGTGCGTGATCGCTGGAGCTTTGCACGAGTCGAGAAATTTCGGAAAGGAGAATTACGATACTCTGATCACGAAGTGTGCTCTGCACGGAAGCAAATTGCTGAAGAAGCCAGACCAGTGCCGAGCAGTATATCTGGCAAGTCATCTATGGTGGGCAGTACCCAACGTGGCGAAGGGCGAGACAGAAGAAACTCAAGGGGTAAGTTCATCCAATCACATCCTACACGCTGAATCACGACTAATCATCTTCTCAGCTGTACCGTGATGGCAAGCGAGTTCTCGAATGTCTGCAACGTGCTCTGCGTGTTGCTGATGCATGCATGGACACAGCGGTATCTGTTGAGCTATTTGTTGAGATGCTTAATCGCTATGTCTACTATTTTGACCAGCAGAATGAAGCCGTAAGTGGTTTTTACGTCATCGATTTTTCAATCTCTAATTTCCACAGGTGACCACAAAATACCTCAATGGACTCATCGAGTTGATTCATTCAAACCTACAGTCGAACTCAGAATCAGCAACTATCGAGATGCCGAAACGACATTTCCAGAGAACGCTACAGTATATCAAATCCAGAGAGTACGATGGTGTGATCACCGAAGCCGCCAAGTGATGTAGCCAAAGAGGTGAACATGGCGTTTCCGTTATGGTGTAAGATAATCCCGGTTACCATATTGGATGTGGAGACAAACCTGTGCTGCTGGCCTTGCGAACGTGGCAACGTATATATACCTCACGACAGCCAAAGTTGTACGATGAAAACAGCAGAGCCAGGTAGATAATTGAAACGGATCACATGATCAAAAATATCCCAGCAGACACCGTTCGTGCAACATTCGTTTCCAATACATTCTAGTCTCTAGATCGTGCGACACATAGTAGTCTTCGTGCATCTGTAAATGAATTCAAGTTGAGTTATGTATATTCAGAGTTGGTTTCAAAGGCGTTATCAGATCTTAGCCCCTAATCATGCGGAGACACGACTGATTGCGCAGCAACATCTTGTCACTGAACTCAATTTCCTATTCCCACAACTCGACACCCATTTCTCTCAATGCAATGGGTCTCCGTTTACAGCTGGACTGCTGATCAATAGATCCTAATACAACACCATATACAAATTTCCTACAAACTCCAGTGCAGGCCAGCTTGCCATCTTGGTACTGCTCAGACATACACCTTCAACCATGCCTCCTGACGAGAAACCATACAAGTATGAGCCTCTCGCCATTCCTACATACGAAGAAGCTACTGGAACATCCTCAAGGGTCGCTACACCCTCACATAACAATGAATCTGCTGAGCCAGAAGAGAGGGTGGGACTGCTAGGGACAGGAGACGGACGGTTGCCAGTACCTACACGGAGGGCGGGGTTTCGGCCATCAGGCACAGACGATGGGCGCAATTCTACAGACGATTTGACACCTATAGACCAGCCTGACCGCGTATCCGTGGACAGCGATGAGGCGCTCGTGCGGCAGGAAATTGAGGAGATGGAAATAGAAGAACCCCCACAACCACAATCCACATGGGGAAAACGCATATCTATTATATCTCAGTCGCTCTCCTCGATGAATCTACCTTTCAAATTACGCTTCGAATGGCCGAAGATGGATGCGAATCTGTGTATATTTATGGCGAGGGTCTTTGCAATTTTGCTGGTATTGGCGCTGTTGTGGCTGCTATTTGTGAGCGATGTGTTCCCCTCGGTCAATCAGAGGATGAGTGGACAGATGTTCGATCCGGAGAGTGTGAGAATATATGTGCAGAGCAAGGTCGATCCAGAGAGGATGCGGGAGCAGCTCCAGAGGATCACGCAGAATGATCATTTGGCTGGGACGGAAGGTGATTATGTGCTTGCGAAGTATGTACGGGACTTCTTCAGTTCGGCCGGGCTGGATGATGTAAGGATGGAGCAGTTTGATGTCTACTTGAACTACCCTAAGGCTGGAGGCCGGCAGGTTGAGCTTTTGGACGCGACCGGAGGAGTGAAGTGGACGGCGAAGATTGAGGAGGATGAGATGTATACGAATCCGCCTCGACAGCAAACGCAGGTGTTTCATGGACTTTCAAAGACTGGAGATGTCACAGGGCCACTCATGTATGCGAATTATGGAAAAGATGAAGATTTCAAGAGGTTAGCTGATGCTGGTATTGATACTAGAGGAGCAATTGCTTTGATGAGAGCCCATGGTGGGCAAGTAACGTACAGGAAAGTCCGTGCAGCTGAGATGGCCGGATTTGCTGGGTGTATGATATATACTGATCCAGCAGATGTTGGTTTCAAAAAGGGTACAGTAGCACCTAAGGGTAAATACATGCCAGAATGGGCCGTTGAGCGTGGCGCTGTCAGTCAATTGCCTTGGATATCAGGTGATGTGCTGACGCCTGGATATCCTAGTGTCAAGGGTGAGAAGAGGATATCGAAAGACAATAACCCAGCGCTCGTCAATATACCTAGCATACCATTATCGTGGGGGGATGCAAAGAGTCTGTTGCAGGTATTGAAGGGTCATGGTCAAGCTGGGCCGGAAGCATGGACTGGTGGTGTCCCTGATGTGGAGTATTGGACTGGCGACACTGCTTCGCCAAAAGTACATCTCGTCAATCAGCAAGATGAAGTCCAGCAGCAGCCGATCTGGAATGTCTTGGGAAAGATTACCGGAGTTGAGCAAGCTGAGAAATCAGTCATTATTGGCAACCATAGAGATGCTTGGGTATATGGTGCTACAGATGCTGGATCTGGGACAGCAGCAATGCTAGAATTAGTCACCATCTTTGGCGATTTACTAGCACGAGGATGGCGGCCTCTGCGGACCATCGAATTTGCGTCATGGGACGGTAAAGAGTATAACCTTATCGGATCTACGGAGCATGTTGAGAACGACATAGAACGTCTACGAGAACATGCATATGTGTACCTGAACGTTGATTCTGGTGTTGTAGGGTCACAGTTCAGCGCAAGGGGAAGTCCAGTCTTCAAAAAGTCGTTGCTGCGAGTCCTTGATCGGATCACAGACCCGATACATAATGCTACACTACGATCCCTGTGGGACAAACGCGAAGCGTACCTGGAATCTCCTGGAGCACAAAGCGATTATGTCCCATTCCAAGATATGGCTGGAACGTCCAGCATCGATTTCGGGTTTGATGGTGCGCATCCCTACCACTCAGCTTTTGATACTTTCGAGTACGTGGATACAGTTGGCGACCCTGGTTTCGCTTATCACGAGCTTCTCGGTCAGTTCTGGGCCTTACTCACGCTCGAGATGTCTGATCGAATGGTCTTGCCTTTCGACATGGAAGCCTATTCTGCTTCTGCTACGCAGTGGGTGATGCAACTAGAGAACTGGGCGGCATTGAAAGGTGCCACCGCGGACAACTGGTCGATAAATCCGTTGCGGGAAGCTGTACTGGAGTTTTCCAGTGATGTCAGACTCTTCGAGAAATGGGAGAAGGAGTGGCAGAGTACAGTGTTAGCGAATGGGGGCTTCGAATCTGGAGCGATGGGGGCGCGCCGAAAGAGCCATAACAACAGAATGGCGAATTTCGAGACGCACCTCTTGGATCTGGAAGAAGGTGGAGGAGTAAGTCATTTAATCACCTCTTGAACATGTATGCTAATAGAGACAACAGGTCCCGAATCGGACGCAATACAAACACATCCTCTTCGCGCCAACGATAGGACCTGGCTACGACGAATACTTCCCTGCAGTACGAGACGCGATAAACGAAAGGAATTGGGACTTGGCGCGGACGCACGTCGAGAAAGCTGCTAAGATACTGAAGAGGGCTAGTAAGAAACTGATCGGGAACTCGTGAAAAGTATTGGTTTCTTTATATCTTTGGATTTTGAGCGAGGCATAGGTACTTGGTGTTCCAGGGGCTCGGAATAGCTCGAGCAGCTCATTTGAGAGTATATTGGTTCAAATCAAATACATTAGCAGTCTTCGTTATTGTCTTAGTTATTCTGGTGTATCGCAACGGGCGATGGTTCGATAGTTTCACTGAAAGAATTTATGCTTCCTGGGTGACGAGATGTTGATGGCTATGGAACGAACTTGTGTGCCGGTTGGGAGCCTGAGGAGCAACTACCTTCACTCTCTTGACTTCTAGCATTATCAAATCGATTCATCAAGCGACAAATGGGACAAATGGCCCTCTATAGTTTGCAGGGCCTTGCTCTGATATCATCAGCCTCGACAGTATGGAAGAGCAAAATAATCGTAGTGCTGAATCAAAGCACTTGAAATTCACTGACATCTTGCTAAATCTACCAGACCCCATAATGTTGTATGTGCAAGATTCAGGCACAGACTTGCAAATGGATATTAATCGGCTGAGATTTCCCTCTCAAAGAAGCACCAGCGCCAACGTCAGACGCCTAAACAAATCGCTATCAGACACCAACGCCTAATTGGTATATACACCCACTCTGCCCTTACCAATCCCATAAAACCCACGTGCAATAACCAACTGTGAACTTGAATCATCGCATCTCAACCTGACTCGTCTCGTCACCAATCCTCTGCTCCGTCTTCCTTCCACCGAGTCCCTTGAAGCCCGGCGTCGTATCCGCCGTGCGCTTTCTCTTCAGCACCACTACGGCGGTATACGCCACACCAATCACCCCAGCAATAACCCCATACGCTATTTTGCCACCGCTAGTGTTAGCAGCGAGCTTGAGACCCAGGCCGCCATTAATGACGGCCAGCAGCATGATAACGCGACCCATCCAGATATGCACGTGCGAGATAGGCGTGCGGGACAAATATTTCTTGTACGCGAGATGATGCGCGATTCCACCCAGCGGCTGCGCAAGGAAGAGCGCGAAGATGACCGTGCCAAATACGGTGTGCGTGTATCCCTCGGCCTTGTAGAACTGTGTCATATAAGCACATTACATCACCCAGAATAAAAAAAAACATTAGGTAGGAAGGGAGGCACATACCTGATCAGTGATCTTGGCGAGGTGAACACCGAGTCCGAACCCAGCTATCAGTGCCACGAGCGAGAAGAGCTGGAACAGGCTGTGAATATAGTACGGCAGGCCGAGACGCATGAGCATGGCGCCGATGGGGAAGAGGAGGACAACAGTGATGCCCATTGTGATACCGTGCGCTTTGTCGTACGTGACGACCGGGCCCGCTGAGCCCGACGAGACCTCTATCGCGCCTGAGCTTCCATCGTCTGAATCTCCGGAAGAGGCATTTCCTGTATCCGAAGGGTTAGAGCCCGACGCCGTACCCGAGCTCGAACCCGAAGGATTCGTGACCGCAGATGCCACGAACGGATTGCTATCCGACTCTACCACCGCCTCGGTCAGATCAAAGGTAATAGAGGTATGCGCATCATGCTGGGCCAAATCCGCATTCGTGTCCGCGCTATCCAGCGCTTTACCCTGCTTCCACGATGCGATCCACGGGGACGCCGTACTCGCCTTCTCGCTCTGCAGTTTACAGGTTGTGCATTTGACATTCGCCGTCATTACCCCGTCCGCCACGCCGCTGCCTTCCAACAGTGTGAGTCCACTCTGCACCGTAGAATCCTCCTGCGGCAAGAACTCACCGCGGCCGCTGCGGCCGGAGATGGTGACGTTGCCGGTGCCGTCGGTGTAGATGATTAAGATGGTTGAACCGGCCATCTGCGTGCCGGTGCCGAGGGCAATCCATTGGTAGCTGGAGGGCGCGGAAAAAGAAATGTAAAGAGGGCCGGCGCTTGAGGCGGAGATGGAAGACGTGGAGGGGATCGCGACTTGGTATTTGGGGCCGTTGGTCGAAGGTGCAAATGTGACTACGCTCAATGTATTTTGTACTTCACTACCATTAGCTGTTTACTCGTCTCGTCGCTAGGGCACAGTGGGCGTACCAAGGGAGGCTCCGAAGAGCAATTGTGTAGTTAATCTCATGCTTGCTGTCGCTTTTGCTCCTCTCTTGACTTTGGATGATATACAAAGCAAGCAGTAATTGCGCCTCAAGTATCACAGGTCCCGGATGAATTCCAATACAAACAGAACGAATCAAAGTTTAAATAGGTCATCGGAACATCTATTGAAAAATGATGACTGGTGGTCTAGCCGCCCTTGATATAGAAAGGCGATGCAATGCCCTAATCAGCACTAGCGCTCCGTTTGATACATATGCAAATGCAATAGTGAACAAAGCGGAAGGTAAGTCAAGCAGAGTGCCATTCGTAGACGGGTGGTGGCTCATCTCTTGGAATTGGTATTTGTTTGTCGAATCATCCCATCATGATTTGAGATGCACGTCTATCGATTTTGGCGTTTCGGACCCCCGACTTCCGTGCCCGTAGTTCGTTGGCTGGATGGCGTGTGGTATCACCACAGAGCCTTTAACTGCACTTTTTTGCTTCTGTGGCCCCGTGTAAATGAGCATCGGTTTATATCTATACTACCGAACTTTCTTGGTGTTTGATCTATAGCAAACGAGGTTATTGAAGCAGATACCACGCCTTGCATTGGGGCAAGCGTTTAAGCTATATAGGAGAACGCCCTAGTTCTAGTCCTAAGTAGTTCTGAGCTAAAGAAAGATTCCCCAGCTCATGGGGTCTCCAAAGTTTATTTCGTCCTCACCTCATGATTTACACTTACTCTGTATCAAGATCTACCACCATCACTGCCTTTACCGAGCTCGCTACAGATCATTGCTAGTCTTGTACACCTCTACCGGCAACATATATACAGTCATGCACATCCCCATTTGTCCGGGCATTATAGTGTTACATTGCTACCTAATGCAGGTCTTTGAGGTCCTGGCTGTGATAATCAAATGTAGGAGTATCTTAGTATACGTAAGTGTCACCACCAGCAAATCAGCCCTCTGTACGACTATCTGGTTGGTGTACTAATGGTGCTATTCTGATGCCACATCGAGACTGAGGTATCCTGGCTGCTGCACTTTGCGGTAGATGCCGCCGGGGAACAGGAGTTGAGAATAAAGCTTATCTCAGGACCAAGTCGGTGCTGAAAGAAGGAAGAATAAGGAACATTAGTTGCTAGCTAGGCTCTACTACTCCCTGCTCTTTTCTTCTCTCTAATCACGAGATTAGCCAGCGATTAGGCTAAAGGTATACGAATTGCTAGTGACGATTTACTTTGGCCCCATTCGATCTTCTTGGTAATGTTAGAGATAATGGTGGTGATAGTTCAGATTCAGGAACGTGTAGGATATCCTTGCTTTGTATACGCACCTGCTCCAGTTCATCTGGAAGTGAAGCGGGCCCAAATCAACCAGTTGAAAACGGAAAGCCTACGCCGCCTATATTGCGAAGAAAGGTAATAAAGTTCAGCAAAACTAAGTAAGCGCAACTGTAGCAAGTGCAAGTGCTGTCAAAACATCCATCAGTCTTGCTGCTGAAAGCAGGCATGTGACCTTTTCTAAGCGATTAGACGAAAGACGACGGGATACCTACCTACGGCATATTAATAGAGAAACCCGGATATGGAAAGCTCAATCAAGGCTGACCACAATTGCTATAACTTCAATTGATGCTCGTAAAACCCTACCAATGTAATTATAGAGATAGGCTTTGGCGTTGACCCAGGTCAATAACAGAATAGATACGAACGTAAAGGCCGCTGTCCTAGATACATCCTGTCAAGGAGAAAACGGAGAGAGGAGAAAGCTAATAACGTATGTTAAGACAGTGAAGTAACTCGGTTACTCAATATTTAAGAGACAATGAAACTGATAAATTTTAGATCGGTAGTGCAACTGATGAAAGGATTAACTCTGGCTGTGAAGTGGATCATTTCATATCGACATTGACCCAATACATACTGTATTTCCCTGTCCTTCATATCGTAAAGAATCTCTCTTCCGCCCCCAGTTGAAAATTGCTAGTTTAGTTCTCGACAACGTCTCTACCAACCCGACCCATCTCATCGCTATCGACGCCGTCCCTGTCGCCTAGCATGTCGCCGTTCCTTTGTGTCCTGTGTGTCATGCCATATGTACGTGAGATTTCCTTGCGATCATCATGCTAAAAAATATACAACAGAGATAATACCAAAACATGCCCTCCCTGCCACTTGAAACTCCTCGCTGAACCCCAAGACAAGAGCAACATGCAATCTCCTCACTCTCAAGGACGACTGAACCCGCTATTAATCGCATCCGCCAGCTCGCTCGTCCCCGGTCGGTTCTGCGAATACCGCTCATAGCTATCAACATACAACTCATCACCACTCGTCGTGTTCCGCACATGCTCGTTTCCCTCGACCGCCTGCATCCACCGCCACCACCGCGTCCCCTCCATAGCGTCCGGCCATTCCCTATAAACCTTCAGCACCCTGGTGAATCGTAGCATCCATGGCGCAAATATGACATCCACATAGCCCAGATAGGCTCCTAGGAAAAACGGGCCTTCAGGGTCGGCGGCTTCAACGATCTTGCTGATCTCGTCTTGCAGCTCGGTGGTGTGTTTGGCTTGTTTGTCGAATTCTTGTGCCTGGAGAATGCTGTAGAATAGGGGCACGATTTTGCGATCGATGTGGTCGCTCCAGAGACGGCAGTGGGCGCGGAGCTGAGGGTTATTCTGTGGCAGAAGGTGGACTTGCCCGAGACTTAGGTCTTCGAGGTATTCCATGAGGATGATACTTTCGCCGCAACCCCAGTCGCCGTGTCGTAGGCCGGGGACGAGACCTCGAGGGTTAACTTCGAGGAGTGCTTGTGGTTTCTTGTATGGATCGACTTCGATGTATTGGTATTGGAGATTTTTGGCTTCCAAGGCTATCCAGACTCGTTGGACGAAGGGACAGAAGCAGCTTCCGAAAAGTTGCAGTTCGTGACCTTTGAAATGCTTCCTAACAGTCGCTGCAGCAGCACCAGTCGCTTTCTTGTGATACGTCTTCTACAAAGTGAGTTAGCGATGCTTCCAGACAAACATAGAGGTATTGGCCAGTGGAATGGGCATATATCGGAAAGCTCACCTGTGTCTTCTTATCTTCTTTATCCTTCTTCAGCATAAGCCTCTGCACACTATTCTTCTTAATCTTATCACTATCCTCCAACGTATGCTTGTGCGGTCCCGCAACACCGTCACCCTTCCCATTCCCACCATTTCCATTAACCCTCTGTACCGTGTAATATGGCGCACCATTCGCCCCTGGATGCTGCACCGAAATGCCACTGCTGTTTTGCATAAACCCGGTCCCAAATTGTCCTCCCGGCATCTGCATCGGCCCTTGTGTAAAGAAACCATTCCCTTGACTCGGATCCTGATGTCCTCCTTCCGAATCAAAACCTGTTGTCTGTATCGCACCAGGGAAGTACTCTGTGATCTTGATCTTAACATCGCACAGATCTCTTTCCCGCGCAGTACGTCTTCGTTTTTTCTTGTTTGGGTCGTCGGATTTCGGTGTCCCTGGTGGCCGGCCTTTGAGTCTGCAGTCCCAGTAATGCGAGCGGAATGGCTTGCGCTTGTACTCTTGTGTTGAACGATGTGAATAAACGTTGTCTACGTGTGGAAAATATGTCTCGAACCTGCCGCCAATTAGCACAAACTTCTTTCCTTCCATTGGGGATGCAAAAAGAAAAGAGAAACGCACTCATCCTGACTCAAGGTGATAACCTCATCAACAGCAAACAACTTCTGTCGCCAGTCATCTAGATTCGGGGGATCAGGCACAATCTTTGTATTCAAATGTCCCTTTCCCTTTCCTCCACCTCCACTAGCACCACCATTCTGCCCCGCGCCAGCGCCAAACATTTCCTCCTCCTGCAACCTTTCAATGACACCATGCTGAATTGGCGCCGTCGTCAGAATCCCAAACGTTCCGCCATGATGTTGTTGCTGCTGCGGGGCATGCTGCGGGGCATGCTGGACACTCCCTCCCACATTGACATTAACATTTCCTACTCGGCTCTGGACATTCTGGACACTAACATCCATCTGCCCACCCATCACTGCATGGCTGCGCTCACTCGAGAAACCATAGCTACCTCCATGGCCAGCATCCTGAAGCCTCAGATCTGGATGGAAGCCCAGATGCTCGCTGTCGTCAATCAGGTCGCCGAGCCCGGTTTGCACACTTTGCAGGTGTTGATGATGCCCGCCATTGCCGTGATGGACGAGATGTGTTTGGTGCGGCTGCAGTGGACGATAGGGATTTTGATGCTGGTGCTGGGGGAAGGAATGTGCTTCTGCTTCCATCATGCGAGAGCTTGAGCACCGATTGTTTGGGCTAATGCCTGTTGATGACGCCGCCTTTACATTGCTGAGGTGAGGTCGAGAAAATGCTCGCCGCCTTGCGAGTTGAATGCCAAGGAAATCGTCGATGCACGATCAACCACGTGTATGAGCTTAGCATTCACTTACGGATTTGGAAATATAATACCTGGGTAGATAAGTACTTATATAAAATTACTTACTGCCTCAAATTACAAAAGCAGGAGATATTAATCAAAACTTGAAAACGTAGGTGTCTTGCATAGGCCAAAGTTCAACTGCAATTGCGATTAATAATGCAAGCCTAATAAACCAGCCATATTACAGCTACAAAATCCACCCATGACCGTTGTAGATACTATGCATCCGTGGACTCATCGGCTGTTGGGTGTCGAACTCCATGTTTGGACATATGCAGATCCGCAGCCCCATTATAAGCTAGAAGTGGTACACTTAATCCGTAACCCTGAGTCTTGCCAGCGTTGTCATGCTGGTCTATCTCAACGCGAATGCATATGTCAAGACCTCCATCCTCGTCCTTTCCATGTCGGGTACTATCTGCTGCCTGTATAGCTTGTTAATGGCAATCAGCCGTATAGTTAGGGAGCAGGGTGCATACCTTGTGTTTGGTTCCAGCATCAACTTCACCTATGTGAAGACAGGCATGACCATCTTTTACAGTCGTAGGTCCGTGAGCAGCTGCTCCATTTGTGCCTTCAGCATTCGTCGTATGACCATTGGCTGCTTCAGCAGCATTGGTATGAACGCCATTTCGACCATTGGTTGCGTGTGCTACTCGACTGATCTGTATCTTGTTCTCGGTGATCATGGCCCAGTTGCGACTCGGCATTGTAACATGGTTCGAGTTACTCGTCTTGTTAGAAGGTCCGGGATCCTTGTCAAACATCTTCATAAGCGTCTCGTCAGTATCTGCGTCCAAGTGGTGAATCTTGTTTCGCCGAGCAAGCAAATTAGCTACAGCTTGTGGAGGCGGCTTGTTGACAATAGCGGAAGACACAACATTGACCATGTAGCGATGATCCTGTGGTATGGGTATATTGAGATTTGGGTTGGAGTAGAATCGTCCCGTGGCGGCGAGATGGACATCACCACTGAGAATGCTGACACGAACAGAGAACTCTGATGCAAGAGCTTGGAGCTGTTGTACCAGGTAAAGACGCTCCTTCTTGTGAGTTTTGGCTGTGTAGTGATCATCGAGGTCATCTAACAGATCCACATTTCCATCGAATTTGTTGAAGAATCCACCTCCAAAGCCAAACCGTTTGTTCATGAACTTCAACGGCCCCATAAGTGGACTCGAGAAGATGTTCTCGAGCCAAGTCAGTCGAGGATAAGCAATCGGAATACCGAGAAGAATGATGAGATGCTTGATAGGAGACGAGGCTTTGGCATCTCCAAGCTCTTTGCGCAACCGCTCAAATATAATATCGTAGGTTTCAGGGTAGTTGACTTGGTGGCGAGTTCTTTCCGTGCGTGCATCGATCCCAAAGAACGCAATTCTGGCGCCTAGTCGTGCATAAATACTTCTCGAATGGTCCACAACGTATGGGCCCGGCTTGGCTCCTATGATGTAGCTGGAATCAATGACATGCTCCTTGAGAACGAATGTATTTTCAAGTTGCGCAGAATTATCAACTTCGGCAGTTGTATTTGTCGATGTTGTTCCTGGTCTGGCAGTCGCTGATCTTACTGAAAGTGCCTGCTCCTCGGTGGAGTCGCTCGTTGCATGCAGATGTGTATGAGGAAGATCACGAAGTCTTCGCGATTTTCTGCCTTCGCTAGTGAAACTTGTAGCAGGTGGTGCTAGATGATGTTGAAACAGAAGATAGTACTTGTTGGCCACTCCACCTATACCACGGAAGACTGCACACCGCATGAACTCATCTGTGTACGAACCAAATCCATCAATGATATCGTGATCGTCCCACAGGTTGAGCTGTGCAATCTGACCATTCGCGGTTGCAAACGGCTCTGTACCATACCACCGAATGTAGTTTTCCACGTAGTACGTATCGCATCTTCTTCGCAGCTCTTCCGGGAATGGGTAATTCTGTCTCTTCTTGGGAATACCAATATCGGACCACTCTCTGAGAGGCCCATCTACTCTGATACCATCGTTATATATTTGATCACCACCTCCAAGCATGACGTGGAAAGGCGTCACTTTATGGACTCTTTGAACGTCGTTCCAAAGAGCTGCGCCACTCCAGGCTTCCTCATCCGTACCAACACTGAAACCATTGCATGAATGAAACATGATTCGCATGGAATCGTCGATTGCTGGGATGTAGAAGTTGTTCTTATCAGATTTTGTAGTCTGGCTGAAATTGAGTCCTGGTATGGCATATTCGCACATGATCTCAATCTCTTGCATGGGAACTTCCAAGTCAAATCTCCAGAATGTGTTTACTGGATCCGAGTAGAGCTTGATCGCGATGATCTTCGTCTCTATGAGATGTTAGTGAGGTCTACCCTTAAAAGCGCGTAGTCTACCACGCCGCTGAAATCCCTCTACAAATGCTTCCACTTCTACTAGTGTTCAATGTGTAGAGTAAAGTGGCCTGCCTACCTTCTGTGCTAGGTGTGCTGGATCGATTGATATCTCCATGATGACTAGGATCTTCGAAGCTCGAGTAATCGACGCCATTGACTTCACCATACGCCTCGTCTCTCACTCCATTCGTGCCAAGCTCGCCGAGTCCGTTCTGTGGTTTGATGCCTGCGGGTTTAGCTTGGATAAGCAAAACTGGTGGCGGGCGGTCAAATATGCCTCCTCCCTTGGTGACGATCAATACGCTTCCAAACCAGACGTCGTGTTCCATGCGACGGTAATTGAGAAGAGGTCCGCACTTCCTGTAATGTCGACATCAGTCATGTCCATCACCTGTATAAGGCACTGCTGCAGTCGCATAACCACAACGGAACATAAGGACAGAGACTGCTACTTACACTTCCAGTACGCCATGACCATCTGCGGGTATTTCCGTCTTCACCAAATCTTCCTCGGCTTGTGTAGCAATACCATGTATCCCCTGCACGCCATCTCCGGTGACTGCCAGTGGTTTGTATCTAGGGCCCGTAGAGCCTGATGCCTGGGGAGATGGTTCAACTCTTGAGCTGTTCAAGAAGTTAGTAAGATCGTTACTATCGCCTTTGCCAGTGGGCGCGTGTGAAGTGGCATGTTTGGCGAAGCTGGAGGACTCCTGATGGCGCCAACGACTGGCAGACGCATGTGTATCTTCGTGCTTTTCTCCATGGAGCACCTTGTCGCGAAGGTGTTCCGCCATTGTGTATTGGATCGCGCAAAGGAATGCTAGAAACCCTAGTCAAAGCATTAGCAATGGGCAGTGTCGTCTAGAACTGTTTTCTTTAATTGCGGTCGGCTTACCAGGTCTGCGAATTTGGGAATGTGCAGCAGATTGATAAACTGTGATGTGAAGTGAAGTGGTGTGAAGTGTTGGTGCGTGTTAGGCAATCCAGGTGGTACCAACTTTGCAACACATGCCAACACAATTCCGATTGATTAGTTACACGGCAGGAATGACCTAAAGGGGGTGAATTTGGTTGCCAAGTAGTAAGCGCGACGACGACAGCAACAGCCTCGATTGAAGGATAAATGCACCTGTACGGATGGCAGAATTAAATTAAAATTGTTCAGTTTTGAGCTAAAAAGATACAAACCCTTAAAGATCAAGGTCAGGTTTTAGAATCGGCGGGATGTGATGATCTCACTCTCGCCATACAAATTGCTTGCCAAGTTGGCTGGTGTCTTGGTGGTGCAGCCACCACTTCAATGTTGACGCGAACGCGAAGCTGCCGAAGCGACAATCTCCAATTCCGCCGCCGCATTTCCCAATCAACAGAGACTGGCCCGCATCATGGCGGGACCCACCAAAGAATTAATGAGTCCTCCCACTAGCAATGCTCGCTCTGCAAGTACTTCCTCCACACCAGATTGAAATTCAGCTGCAAACTCTTCCATTTCGTCCAGAGACACACGAACACGATGTGCCAACTTGAAATGCCGGACAATCCTCCACATAGGCCAACCTCCTAATTGCCAGAGCTCGGTCCATGTGGGATTGAGATTGAGATGATAGGAACAGGATAGGGCCAACTTTAACATACAGTTCTGAATACACATTATGCTTGGTACGTAGTTGTTAGTCTCCATCACCACAGTCAGAGATTTCGTCGAAATGGAGGGCAGAGCAAGATTTTCAGAAGGCTTTACGTCAAGCAGGAGACCTGGTTCAGGCACGAGCTCAGGAAGCCGGAGCGAAACGTAAACGAGAGGTTGGAGCAACACAAGCAGACGTTGCTCGAGATTGAGAATATTCAGGCTGCATACAAGATGAAATTATATTTTCCCACCGAAAACGATGGGCTGGTCGCAGGACGTTCCGAGCAGCATCGAGAACAGATAATGGACTCGTATGCAGGAAAGGTCTCAAGAAAGATCGACGCGAAAGAGATCGACTGAAAGAAAAAATAGGGCTGGGTTGGTGCTGGATTGCTACTTCTGCAAAAATTGAAGTATCTTACGAACTTTATGCAAGACCTGAGTTGTATCACCGATGGTCCCCTTGGAGGAAACAGCCCGCCTGATGTTTCGAGGGAACCTGACACCCACCCCCAAGCGCCTTTACACAGCCATAGACTGGTGTGCAGCTTCTGTTAATATGGCGTTGCTTCGCCTCCTGATTCCGTACCCATCTTTAACATCTGAGGATCTCATCAAACCAGAGAAATATTACTTGACGCCTTTCTAGCTAGCTGCCAAGATGGGACACCTGGAAGCAATAGAATTGATGCTGGATGTAATTCAACACGCCACGAATCAGGCTTACCAGAATTCGCCCTAGCGAACGAACTATGCAATATGAGTACTAGTCCTGAGCTCCATATCCAGATTCTACGGAATATTCTGACTAGACCTTCACGGTGATTAGTATTGATTTATTTTTAGTTTGAGGCTCTGATATGTCAAGTGACTCATTAGGTAGAGCTCGAGAGACACGGTGCTGTTTTGCAGATATTGTATGATAGGTAGTGTCACATGTGCAGCTTCGTTTCGGACCTTTCGCAGAGTGAGAAGGTCCAGATTCTGATAACATATAGGTTGAAAGACATGTACTAGCCTCGCTTAAGGCTCATACTTATGCTCTTACTCTGTCTGCATTCCCGAACGGAGTCGCCGACAGTGCAGAGAAAGGACTACAGATAGATCATTTCTCTGAATTCCTTATCATAAAGTGCTTCTATTATGTCTATGAACTAGACCAGAGTGTCCAGTTCCTTCTTCAACGCCCGGTAGCTACAAATATACATTAGTGTAAGGATTCGCCCCTTCATATTTCATTTTCAGTGCTGTACAAGGCAGCTTGAGCGGATGCGCTGACTCCTTGTGCAGCTTGGACGAATGCGTCGCTTGCCGGCTATGGGGCCCTCCAGAAATGACTGATTAAGCGGATCTTTCTCTGTACTCAGGGTGCTGAATTCAATACGAGAGCGCTCCATTGTCTCTCGGACCGTCTCTCCTCTAAGCGGGTACACCTCGAAGTCTTCGGGCGCATTCTGAAGAGAGTTTTGGGAGCAATATAGCATGTGAGCATTTTGACGTTCTCGAAGAACGAGGTATACAATAGCCAACGACTGTCACTGAAATCGACACTCCATAAGATCATTTCTTGAATGCCGGAGGGCGTGATGATAAAACAATGGAAAACATTGTTCGAGGGCGGCTGAGTAGGGAAGCACTGAGAATGCCATCGATCTAAGTCCCATCGATGGAGACTCCGAGCACTATACCACGTCTGCGATCCGCGGGTGGGCCTTCTGAGTTAAGCCCTTGGAGCGCAACCGGTGATTCTATGTAAGCATGTTGAATTCCCGCTTGGCACAACCACGAAACTCCATTCTTGGCCGAGAGCGTTGACAATTGATCCTGACAGGTCATCGTAGATGACGTCCGTGCGTGGGTATGTAAGTTGAATGTGCGACCCTCCTAAGAGAGAAAATCCAGCACTCTTCTATGTTACGGAACAAGTAGCTGGATATTAAGACTCAAACCGTGTTATCAAGGTCCGGGAGATCGGAGATCGGATAAGGCATGGGAGCATGTTGTAAAGTTCTGAGACTCCGGTTGGCATTCGGGCTGGGAATACTCAACTGACCTTCTAGATAGAAGTAACGCCGGGTTGGTATAGGAATGAAGAGGCAAGTATCAATCGGGTTGGATCAGGTGGAAGCCATTCCGTTACAAGCTGGGTAAACTGTGAGGTAAACAAAGCTATGGTAATTTGAGCACGAAGCTCCCAACTAAGGAAACTACAAAGACTATATACTGAAAGAGTTTCCGGTGCTAGCCTCACCATCTGGTCTAGCATGTCGTGGCTAGCATGGCTAGCAGTCCCATAAATTTAAACACTCTGTTCATTCCCTCGTTCGCTTCCTCTTGTAGGTAACGGTCCAGTAGTGTATACAGAATGCTACTCCCAAGGTTCTATTGTGACAAAGTCGCTGAGCCTAAGGGCCTTGGTAACGTGACTTCTGGCTCGAAGCCAGCCATCGTAGTTGCCTCTGGAACAGCCAACTTCGCCCGAGAGAAAACAAGCCAAGGAAGGGGGGGGGGTGGCAATAGCAACAGAGGCAGAGGAGCCAGCAGAGGCGGTAGGATTGACAAGATTGCAAAGGTAGAATGCTACAACTGCAGAAAGAAGGGTCATTTCAAGAGAGACTGCAGGAGCAAGTAGAAGGAGAGCAGGGATGCAGACAATCAAGGAGTCTGCTAATATGGCTAGAACAAGCATGGCCATGGAGATAGAGGATGAATACGCTGGTTCCCTCTGCTCGAGCCCTTCAGAAACTTATGATTCTGAACACTGTTTCTATACGGGAGAGACATCAAACTTCTGTGTATCAAATCACGACTGGGTCATCGACTCAGGTGCATCAAAACACTTCAGTGGCATACGAAGCGATTTAAGTAGTCTCAAACGATTCAGAGAGCCAAGACAAGTCAAAATCGCAGACCAGACATTTATTGATGCAGTCGGTGCAGGACACATACAACTAGACAATCTACTGCTGAAGGAAGTTTGGGACGTGCCTGAATTCAAGCACAGAAGACTGCATGCAGAAATCTCAGGCATTCTCACCAAATCGGTCCGGGGATTCGGATGCTTCATTCTGGTCTGCGACGACGCAACCAGGAGCTGCTGGGTCAGATTCAGTAGGACGAAAGAAGCCAAAGAAGTAGTACCCCTACTCAAGCAGCTAGTTACTCAACTTGAGCTTGAGAGTGGTTCAAAAGTCATCTTCTGGAGAGTGGATAACGGAAAGGGTGAATTTGGCAAAGAATTTCAAGACATGCTGTCCTCGGCAGTCCAAATCATCGAACCAAGTCCCCCATTCAAACACTCATTCAATGGAGTTATCGAAAGACTCATGGGGAAGATCAAAGTAGTGATAAGATCCATGCTGTATGAAGCAAGCCTTGACTTGGAATTCTAGTGTTACGCAGTTGAGCACGCAACTTGGCTCAACAACTGTAAACCTACGGATGCACTCCCATTCGGACAGTCACAACGGGAGAGAGGCACAATCACTCCATTCACAGCCTCAGAGAGACAACTACCAGATCTCTCTCATCTGGTCGTTTTGGCTGTAAAGCTACGCTCAAGAAGCCCATCGGGGTGAGGTATGCGAATGAAGTCATTCTGCCAAGAATCAGTCCCGATACATACATCTTTGTAGGTCTAGAAGGCAGTAAGATTTACAAACTCTTGAACTGTACCAATTTCAAGGAGGTGAAAATAACAAAAGTCGCATTCAATGAATACATCTATCCTGCGCCTGATATCAAGGCGAAACCCGCCAAGTGCCGAAGACAAAGAGGGTGACACGATCGAGGTAGATACTGGGGGACGCTCATTTGAGCTACTTCGCCCGCCAGTACTACCGTCACCAGAAGGGCTTTATGAGCCATCATCAGTCAGTGATGAAGAATACTATCTTGACTCTATATCTCCGATACAGCATCAAAAGCCTGATGCTGTAGAGACTCCCAAGATTGGGAGGAGAACAAGATATGGGAGACTGACAGGTAGAAACCTGGCCAGCAGGAAGGTGTTCTCCGATGAGGTCGTAAAACTTGTCTGTGCCATGAACGCACTGGAAGTAGATCCTGAGGGCGGTGCACAAGCACCTACGATCCCGCTAGAAGCTATCGAACTCGAACAGGCGCTAAAGGAGGACGCTCCTGCCTGGAAGCTCGCGATCGCAGAAGAACTCCACGCCCTGGTTAAAATGGGCACCTTCAAGATCCTCACCAGGGAGAACAGTAGAGGCAAGAAGGTCATCTCGTCGAGATGGGTGCTACGCAAGAAGTTCGCGTCCGATGGTACACTTGCCAGACGCAAAGCAAGACTCGCAATCAGAGGATTCGAGCAGACACATGGAATTGACTACTTCGACACGTTTACGTCGGTAGTAAGATACTCAACTCTGAGATATCTGTTTGCGAAGGTTGCTGCTGAGGACCTTGACGCTGACCACGTTGATATAAATACTGTCCTCCTAAATCCCCACTTGGAAGAAGAGATTTTTATGGAAGTACCACAATTCTTCAGAGAACTCTACCCAGAACTCAAGAATGATCAAACAGCGGTTTTACAACTACTAGAATTCGCTCTGTGGACTGAAGCAAGCGCCAAGAGCGTGGTTTGAAGCGGTGAAGAAATTCTTCAATTCTGTTGGACTTGAAAGTGGTACTGCTGACCCATTTCTATTCATAGGACAAGGAGTGTACATACTTCTCTACGTCGACGATATGCTCATCTGCAGACCCACCAAACAGAAGAATGAAATCAAGGCAAAGATCACGACTGAATGGTCGTCAAAGGACCTAGGTCCAGTTGAGACGTTCGTCGGCTTTCAGGTAGAGAGATATATAGCAATGAGAACTCTCAAAATCCATCAAGAAATGAATGTCAAACGACTTCTTGAGCGACTAAAATCAAGCAGTCATTCCTACCGACCTACCGTTATCAGCAGGAACAGTTCTAGGGCCAGAAGAAGAACACCTGCTCGAGAATGGACTTAGTTCTCTATTCAGACAAATCATCGGAAGCGTTCTATATCTCTCAAATAACACCAAGCTGGACATCTCGTATGCTGTCGGACAACTTGCCCGATTCATGTCGAAGCCATCGAAGATTCATCTTATATACGCAAAGAAGCCCCTTCGCTACCTGGCCGATACACCAAGAACAGGAATCACTTACTCAGGACGAATGAAGATGGGAATGCGAGAATACAAGCTGTTCAGTGACGCCACATGGGGAAAAGATATTCTGGACCGCAAGAGCATTACGGGGTGGGGAGTTGTCAGATATGGAGGGCTTTGCAGTTGGGCTTCTCAACGTCAGAAGTCAACTGCGCTCAGTTCTATGGAAACAGAGATATATGCAGCGAACGAAGCTGCTAAGGAAGCTGCATGGCTTGAAAAGTTGACTACAGATCTTGGAGATAGAGATCCAAACGAGCCATTCATACCGACTCAGTATGTCGATAACCTTGGAGCCATCGACCTGATATACGACCCCAAACATCACGCGAAGGCTAAGCATATCGACTTAAGATTTCTCTATGTTCGGAACGACATGATAGCCAAGAATAGACTAATCGTCACTCACATAGCTGGACAGAGAACCCGGCAGACATACTCACGAAGCAACGTCCGAAGGTTGCATTCCTCAGGCATGCTACTACTTTTGGAGTAAACATTCCGACTTCTAAACACCACGAATCTACATGAAAGGAGACTTGTAGAAGTTGAAGAAACCACCAGAATGAGGATCCAAAGGCAATTGGGGAGGTACTCTTGTATCGCAACATGGCAAGCCATGGAGGACTGAACTTCCAAAATGGGAGATGTAGGTGCCTGCGTCACGATGTGACCGCTACGAGAGTTAAAGAGGCCTTCACGAATATGTATGTTGAAGGCAGGAGGCTTCCCGGCAGGGGGGGTGTTAGATTTCATGGGGTGCCAGCGAATAGCAGCCTGGGCTGGCGGCCAGGTTCGGCTGTGCGGTGTGCTCCGAAGAAACTGCATCCTGAACAGCCCAGATATGCCGGCAAGCCTACATGTATATAAACAGATAGAAGATTACGAGTTACTCTTCTTAACAACAACAACCAAGTTACTTTCTACCCAAATTCTAACCGCCTTGGATCTACACACACCAATGTCTTCATTTGGCACATTTCTTCTAGTTACAGTAAATGTATTACAAAAATTTCATGAAAGTATATCAAGACGTCAAATGTTTTCGATAACCGCAATTTTTATGCTTTTCTAAGTTTCCACGATTTTCTGTCTTTTTTTCTTCATCTACTCTTTTTTGGATGTCCCAGACTCCAACCTCTGATCTATCACTTCATCTCTTATGTATTGACTTCATCTCTCATGTATTGTAGTATTTGAAACGGTATAGATACTCCAAAAGCCAAATGCCCCCAGACTTAAAAACAATACCACACAAAGGTAATTCCGTGCCAACATTAGGTAAGAGGAGTGAAGGTGAGGGATGGGGGCTTAGGACATGCTTAGAAGCCCCACTCGGCACGTTCCTTCGAAACTCACGGTCGTTACGTCCACCAGCATAGCTGCGCTCAAGGCACTAAAGCTCACTAAAGTAAGACTTGAATGGAGGGTCGCGAGCTTGGACACAGGTCGCAAGGCGTTGATTGATCTCGGTGATCCCACGGATAAATGGGCTACCGGTTAGCTTGGCCCCATCACCACCAGAGTAGGTGAGGAAGTCACGGCGGGCGTCAATGAGCTGCTGGTAGCGCAATGACGCTGGCTTGGCACGGTCCATCGGGATATCTTCATCGCCGGACCGGGTGTCCAAGCGGAAAGATGGCGAGAACGATGTCGATGGACGGCCCGAGGGTGTCTGGGTGGGACACGCAACGGGCAAGTAGCCCACTGGGACAAAGTTCGACAAACACGGCATCAGCGGACAGTCCCATGTCGACATGGCGGATGCCGCAACAGGCTCGCGGGGGATGGTGAAGCTAGGAGCAGATAATGATGGGCCTACGGGGCTCACGGGGCTCCAGGTGAGCCTGGACGTCACGTGGGTGTGGGACAACTTTATCAGAATGAGAGCTAGCATAATCAGCAACGTCAACAGGCGCGTCGACCATGCTCTTAGTGATGATGGTATTAGTTTGTTCGGTGAAAACCTTGGGCGTCTTTTTGAGCGGCATTTTACTCGACGGTTTGGTTATCGGGTTTGGTACATAGTGGAGGTGATTGAGAGTTAGGCTAGTAAGCTGACAAAAGGAATCTTGTTGCTATGTCAAGAAAAGACTGAGGTGCATATGCGAGTGTGATCCAGCCTGTTCTGATGAAGAATAAAGTTGGTAGAAAATTGCTGGAGTATATAAAGTACAAAGTGAGGCTGTTCACGGTATCAGATTGACCTGTTCTTGCCATGAGCAAGAGCACAGCTAAATTATAGCCGCAATTGAGCAATGCATGAATCATTGGGATGATAGATGGGCAGAATTTTAGCTGATGAAGTTTTGAAACTTTTCAAATTCAAAGGGAATAAGTGGGTAAGAATATAAATATGTTCACAAATAACTTCGTTGTATGCAAGAACCTTTGTATGAAGAGACAATGCGATTATGCTGTGAAGAACAATGCCGCTGAACAAGTTCTTTGCTCTTGAATTAGGTCTATCCATTGACACGATTTCCTAGAGCACGGAAGTGGATAGCCAGAACTACATGGTGGCAATTTAAAGCGTTGATTTTGCCAGCGTTGATCCTAGCTAGTGCTACTTGCGTATACTTGATCAAGACACAATGAACGCGAGGAAATTGAGCATAACACGTTGTTGGGAAAGAGAATTCCAGTAGGAATGATCGAGTTGTGTTCGCAAGAGCAGAAGCACTGTAATGAACAAATAATCAAGCATGGCAGACAATTTATTGTGTCTATCAATTGGTCTTTGTCTCATTAGAACAACTTCCACTGCTAATTGCTTGGCTGCACGCTACTAGGCAAGCATGTTGGCGAGTTTGACCTGACTCCGGCTTAATTAGACGATCGAATCAGGGTCAATACAGTATGCCTAAATTCCCAAAGCCTCGTGTTTCTACTAGCCTTCAGCGCATGCACAACTTCCACGTGCCAAGCATATAAAACTCAAGGGTATATCTCCAGCCTTCAAAAGGGCATTTTTCATCACCGCATCAGGAATCCCAAGCCTTGAGCATTCCGACCTTCTAGTTCATCAAAATCCACATCCATCATCTCCATCCAGCATGTTGCAATAGTCCAGAAGCGTGTGAACCAGGTGTAATCCTCTAGTCACGGGATAGCCAACGTGCCATCATCCGGATTCAATTGTGCAGCATGCGTTCGATCAAACTCAGTAGAAATAAGATCCATGCCCTTGTCTGCGATGTCGATGATTCTCTGAAGCTCGCGTAAAGCTTGCTCGTTGTGGTTGTAGAAGTAGCCGTCCAGGCAGGTCTTGTAGGTTGAGGTGGTGTTGTGGTCTAACTGTGAGGTTACAGCGTCGTATGCGGCTGGTGGTGCGTGATATCGGAGAGGTGGAAGACTGGTGCTTTCTGGGAGTGTATTCACGTCGTCGTTAACAGGCTGGCCTGGATCCGACGCAACAGCTTCTTCAGCGACTGGGGTGGCTATTGCATCACTGGCATTGGAAAGCAGGGCAGTAATACCTGGAAGATCCTGTCGTGCTGGAGGTGTAAGAGCGGCAAGATCAAGTTTAGGATTTCGAAAGACAGCTTCGACGAAGCGTTGATCGAAAGAGATATTATTGCCAGAGGAGTCTGGGAGGTCATAGTCTGGATATGTTGAGGCCGTGTCTGGATCGAAATCATCGTATCCAAGACCCGTAACACGGAGAATGTTGAGGTTCAACCCATCAATGAGACGCAGTTCTTCAGCAACCCAACAGCACCCGTGTGGCCGTATTATATTAGGATGGCCTATCCACAGCGATGTGTCCATCAGTTCAACTGAACCAGTCACCTTTATGTAAACCTCGATCAAATACAATTCCTTCAATGATGCACAGTTCTCTTCCACAATGGCCAGAAGAGATCTAGGGTCGATGTCCAAGCGTTTAAGTTCGAGAAATCTCAGGTGCTTTAGTCCCATCGATGGGCAAGAAACGTATGGCAAGCAACGCATTGACCATTCATTCAAGCTTGCCGATTGTCTGTGTCTTCTGGTTTTTATATCTCTTTTGACATTCCAGCCGACAAGACAAAGACTCACTAGCTCCGTAGCCTTTCTAGTCAGGAACCACAGATGTCGAGCGAACGCGTCTTGTCGTGACACCCTAGACTCTTGCCTCTTGATAGATATTATCAGGTCTCCCAGGCCTTCAAACACACTTATCGTGTTGTGTAAGTCTCTCGGGTTGTGGCAGATACTGATGACGGACGTATCTGTAACGTGGTCTAGCACCAGCGTATCTAGCTTCTTATACTCCACCGTGTGTTCTTCGTTTCCGACAATGGATTGTTGAGATCGAAGGGCAATGCATTCGAATGTTGTAGCAAGAAGGAGAGTAGCCGTTTGGCATTGGCGGCCAACGACCTGAAACGGGAGGTTGACTCTCAACCTAGTGAGATTCGGTACCCTTTTCAACACCCCATCCAGGACACTCTTAAAGTCCGTTTCGTCAAAGGTAGAGTCGTTCATACAATATCGTCGTAGAGAAGAGAGAAGTGGTTCCATCTCAGGCACTTTTTGTATAATTCCTGAGAACACATCCGATAGACGGGTTATCTCCTCTAAGTATGCTATCAGTTTCGGTGAACAATTGGCCAAAACATATATTTGTAGAAGCACGCTGGTAGAAAGATTCAACCTACCTTCGTCCCTAATCACCATCATATTCAGGTATATCGCCTGGCACAAGTCGCCCACCATCTCCAAATCATGCAAGGCTGGTGTGGGAATATGTCGGTGAAACTTGGAGAATTCTAGCTGTACGGTTTTGAAGACTAGGGGTCGCAGGACGATATCGAACCTCTTATTGACCAGGCGCAGAGGAAGGATAGCATTCTTTTCGCCCTGGCACGCGCGGATACGATGAAGCAGAATTAAGTCCAGCAGTTCTTGGGGAAGTAAGTCCATGACGTCCAATTGGGGTGCAATAAGTTTGGGAACTTCGGGCTGTAGTGGGAAGTTTCTGCAGGAAGTTCCAGAGGAGAATCTAAAGCTTGTAGCAGGGCCGCCGATTGCGAGTAAAGAGGGCTACGGTATATACGCACCTTATGGAACCATGAACACATGAGGAGCTGTTGCGAGCTTGCCAAGCTTGCTTACATAATGTTACATCGTTAACTTAAAGTTAACTTAACTTAGTTACCTTCATCCTTCTCGGCCCCCTAGGGATCAACGGTGGGTGACAAGATTTTTTGCGCACGGGCCAAAAACACCAAAACCTCAAATCGCGGCTTCTAGTAAATTGTGAATGAACAACTTACTTGCAAGTATGGGACGACCAACGCGTTCAAACCCTTTCCGATCGTTTACCCCTGAATCTTTACAAGGCAAAGAACCTACTGCTATGAGGAAAGTTTGATTCTTCAATGCGTTGACTCGTGATCCTGGTACGATGTCGCTAGAGGCGATTTCTAAGAACTCGATTTCCGAGGCTTGCGTGCGGACGGAAATGGAAGAAACAATGAGCGAAGCTTGGGAGCCTAGCAAAGCATAAGGCTAGGTCGAGGTCTACGGAGGTTGGATCGAAGTCAAGAGTCACTTAATCGATATGTAAAATGCTCTGCTCTCTATCACGAAATCCCGTTCGGAAACACCCTCACGATACTCAAATCGCATTTCACAATATGCCTGTAGGACCGCGTCAATTGTAACGAAAGTTGAAGGAATATACCAGAAGAGAAGCTCGATATACAATGGCCTATGTGAATGAGGTTATTTCGGAGAAGAACTTCGATGAAATAGCGCCACACGGTTCAGACCACGTCTGGAAGCCTCTCTTTGGATATTTTGACCACATCATATACACAGATAAAATGCACGTTGACCCTACAGCGCAGGCAGGCAAGAGAGTTAGTTGTGAGCAAGGAACGCGTGAGGAGGCAGAGAAGATTGAAGAATGGCCTCCTTTAAAGTGTGTCCGGTTTCACGTTGCCGCATAGATTAGTTGGTGGGGAAAAGCAAACAAAGTCGGGTTTTACAACGACGAAGAAGACAAGATTGAGCGTCCTGCTCATCCCGCAAAACCTCGTCAGCGACCTACAACTGAAACAGTAGACGAATATCACCGTCGAGTTAAAGAATAGGAAGCTGGGAAGCCACACGAGGTTGAAGTGAAAGTCAAAGGCAACGCAATGACTCAAAAGTACTATGTAGACCGACTTCTACCCGTCTACGTTCAAGCGACTGAGTCTATGCGAGAGATTGATGATAAACCGTGGCTTTTACAAGAGGATGGCGACCCTTCTCACGGAATGCGGAAAAGTGGCCTCGCTCAGGAGTACAAAGAAGCTCACAATACACAAAACCTATATCACCCTGCGCAAAGCCCTGACTGTAATCCTATTGAAAGTAGACATATATTGATTTTAAAGCTCCTCTTGATTTTTTTGGTAAGACTGACCCGTGCGCACGGAACGTTGACACCCCCTGTCGATCTGACACCCTTGCTGTCACTTCAACTTTATAATGCCTTCCAATCTACCGCCTTAATTCATACTGTCTGTAAGCTGTAGTGGAGACTATGGTAGTGTACCTTACCAGTGAGTATGACACCCACCAATGCACCGGCCCATGCCCTTCAAACTACAATACCTCAAAAACGTCTTAAATTAATGATCAACAAAACATGCTAATTGGAACTACCCCTTAAATTACACGTTTGAGCTGTATGTCCAGTCGATCTACACATACTACACATCCGTAACGGCAGTACGGGCTTAGTAGAAGTAGTCGGACGTGTTTCGGACGCGTTCTTTCAAGATTAACTACCCCATTTCGTGTACTAAGGCTTGTGTAGGGAGTAATTCCATGTACATCCACAGACAGAATTCATTCAACGAGTATACTTTCTTCAGTTTGGATAAGCTTGAGGTTTAGGGATATCGACAGAGAGCGTGACGGGGTCCCTTTGCTCCTACAGCTTAATGTTACATGCGAGACTCCGTACATACGCGCAGCTGCCCGTAAACTCGAGAATTGGCCTCTTTCAAACGCTTGTAAGGCAAGCGCAATTCAACCTTCAATTTGAGTCATATCGAGTGTTGGTTAATGAGGTATTGTAGTTTGAAGGGCAGGTGCATTTGGTTGGGGGCTGTCTCACTCACTGCTAAGGTACGTTAACGGAACTAGATATCCACCTTGAGGAGAGCATATAACCACTCATGGTCTCGCTCCTAGCTAGTTCCATATCCAACTAATATAATACCATATTACATGATTTATCATCGAGTTGTGGATTTTTCCCCATTATCTTACCTTGAAATTCAACATGCGTTTTTCTCACAACTACTAATGGAAATCCAAACCTAAGAAGCACGAGTCATTCTAGCTATCAAAGCTGTTCGAACTTCCAATGATCGAAATCGTTCCACTGCTGCGAAAGTATGCAAAGTGCCGTATTCTACACTTACTCATAGAACGGCGGTCGGCCACCTCGTGTCGAAACTCGACCTAATTGTCACAAATGGACCGAACTAGAAAATAAGGTGGTTATTCGGCATATACTTGAATTGGACACAAGAGGATTTGCGCCCCGGTTGGCTGGTGTGGAAGATATGGCAAATCATATGATCAAATCTCGAGGACAACGCGTTGGCAAGCTCTGGGCGCATCACTTTGTGCAACGGCGTTTAGGGCTCAAGGCGCGTTTTAATCGCGTTTACGACTTTCAAAGGGCCTTACGCGAAGATCATTACAATCTCCTGAGAACTTCTGCGAAATTCTGAGCCAGTGTGATTAAAGTATGTATCTTTTAGACGCATTTATATTCTTATCTGCCGCCCTGTCCCATAACTCTATGGTTATAATCTATATAGTGATTTTCATTCATCCAAAACTCAGCTTCTATCCTACTAGCCTGCTTTTCTCCTATTCATCCATTTTATCCAGGTGGTCTAGCCAGACTAGAATCTCTTGTCAAGGGTTGCACCCTTGGCGTAGACTTGGAGTGCTCCAGCCACGTACGCGCGTGACTGTAGAGGCGCAGGAAATGCACGTGACATACCCTTCAAGAGACACCACGTGATGTATATAGAGCGGCAAGTACATTAGCATTAGACGATAATCAAATCTCCATGTATTAAGAGAGCCTCTGTAGCCTCAACACGTTTAGTTTACTACAAGCCCTGTCGTTCTTCAGACATTCACTCAGCTGGTTCAGCTACAACTTCACCTATAGCAATATCTCGTCGTTCTCTAGACACACAAAATGCCGGGACATTTAATGTTTCAGACTGTAGGCTCTGTAATTTGCGGGCCTTAATGTAGTTTGTCGGTCGAACGGTGGGGTGCTGAGCTAGCCATGCATTTTTATCAGCTAAATAGGACTGCATTAGCACCTCTGGCCTCCCTGGAGTCAGATGTTTCGGAGCTAGCTGTTTCGTATTAATTTCCAGATGCTGGGGGAGAAATCAGGTGTGTTTAAAACAGCTAAGGCTGTAGGTGGGGTTGTAGATACTCGTAACTGCACGTTGACCTGCGAGCTAGAAAGGGACATATCTACAGCTGAGAATGCTGGAATAGAGGCTGTTGTTGAAACTGTAGTAGTAGGATTTTTCTTAGCTGCTGCTAAGTTAAGAAGAGTCTGGCTTTGACTTAGGATTGACGCTTGTAGCTTTAGGGGGCAATGACGGCTGCTCCTAACATGGCCCTGTCTATGGCATGCTGAACAAACTGGTGGCTGTCGTACAGGCAATTCCTCACTTGTGGAGAGAATACGGCCTGTACGGGATGTTTGTAAACCAGCTATACGCTATCTACCGGCCCATAACGGGTCAATTTGTCAGGGCTTGTAGTTAATGTTCTTGATTGATGCTACGGAGGCTGTATATGTACAAGAACGAAAAGCTGAAGAATGAAGAAAGTAGAAGTAGTAGTAGTAGTATAATTAACGTCCGGGTTCCGTGAGCTTAATGCCACGTGCCAACAGTAGGACGTGCTGGGCTAATTGCCCGCATTTTCTATATTGAAAGAAGAAAGAAGTCGAAAGCAGAAAGACTACACATATGTCGGACATCACGTTACCGCATGTGATATCACTAAATGTGATACTATAGTCAGGGCCAATTCCTGACACAAGTAGCGGCTGAAAGGTACCAGTTCGCTCCCAGTACCAAAGTTCATGGAAATCTGCTGGAAATAAGGCCTGTTACTTTTTGCATCACAAATATGAGCAAAAAACAGCGCCATAGATCGTATTAAGCTACCTGTACAAGGCCGTGAGGGTAGAGAAAAAGACTCAAGGTTCTGTTGTACTAGCCCTAATGCGTGCCAGGCAATAACTCCGAAACATCCCTGATATAGCTTCTTTTCTATATCAATAGGAGTGCGTTCCCGTTGTAGATTCGTCCGGGCTGGAAAAAACAGCTGTAATCTGATTAATTACAGCTGCTTCAATATGCAGCCACGATGAAAGCAGGTCCCTCTTGCTTTTTTTTTTTTTTTTTTTTTTTTTTTTTTTACCACCCAGATAGTGCTTGACGTATGCATGAGCACCTTCAGCCCGAAAAGTGACTCGTATACCGCAATGTAGATACTGATTCGTCGGCGCCTCAACTAGACGCTTCTTTTGGCCGTGTTTCTGCCACTAATTCGGTAAGACAGTATTGAGTCTCAGGAGCTGAAGAATATTGAGTCCTGAATTGGAGCCAAAGGCTTTCAACCTGCTCAACTTTAGTGACCTGGATAATAGACCACTAGCTAGCTTGGAATACCTTCCAATTATTATCTCCAACGATATTGCCACAACGAGAACCTAATCCGCTTCCCTCTGAATTGCCGCCTTGAACTCGGCTATTGTCTTCCAAGTTCCACCATGTAACTGTTGCTCAACTATTTGCCGACACGCGTCTATCAGATTCAGATCTGGTGACTGTGCTGGGTGGATAAGTCTTTCAAGATCTGCATCACGTTTGAGACGAGCACATGGCTTGTTGATAGACCTGTTACCGTGAGATTGATCTCCATCCTCTTGGAGGCGAAATCTATGGCCAAAGCGCTCTCCGCTTCTAGCTGTGTGGCTTCCCACGCCCCTATTTCTTCTTCATACTCTTCATCGGTCTGGTACATAGTTCTCTTTGGCTTTCGTGGTTTATAGCTCTTTTCTGATAGTTCTTTTGGATCTTTATAGAAGATAAAGGAGCCTTCTTGATTGTAAGAGACTCCAGCAGCGCAATATATTAAACTGCAGTGAGATTAGCAGCCATGCACGTGAGGTTTGGGAATTGAAATATGACCCACTCGGTACCAAGCGAGACAAGAATAAGAGGTCTTCTGCGAGGTGAGGAGAATAGGGATATTGAAGCCGTAATTGCTAGTACCACTCATCGCCAAACGGTCTCTTCATTTCGCTCTTCTCCAAAAGTCACTGATTTTTCTTCATTCTCTGTTTCAAGCTTCAGCCAGTTCTTGATCCTCTATAGATCAGCAACTTTCATATCCAGAAAATTGCGAGTATCGGAGATCGTGAGCTTAGCGCAAGAGAATAAGCGCCCGCCATTGCTGGAATTGAGAAAATATCTAGTGCCATCTGTGCAGGGAATTTGTATATCAAAATATCATCTTACGGTGATAGACACCCTGCCAAATGAGCATCCGCTACATCCACCGTTTCATATTCCTCTATTCTGAGATGTGACTGATCTGCAAGCATGTCCATGGTGATATACTAAGAATATTGGCCATGGGTCAGAGATTTGTAAACAGTCTCGCCAAACCTCAGGAGTAGCAAATACCCCTGTGACCAGGGCACCAAGTGACAGAAGAGATATTGCGAGGCCACGCGAGCCTCTCACAAAGATGCGTGATGTGATTACGCTGTAGGGGTGGTTATATTGAAGTGGTTGGCAAGAAGAGGTTTCAGAAGGTCTTCATGATTTTCATATAAGTGGAGAGAACTTCACGCAGAGCCTCAATCTTGGCAGTATGGCAGTATATGGTGATCTCTTGGCGGCTGGAGAGGTAGCTGGCACTGCCTCTCTGGTGAGCACCTGCTGTATATACTCTTCTCATGGCCAGAGTCGAGGAAAACAGCTTGTGCTA